>MJUU01043798.1:74753-109058 GCA_002080025.1 Modiolus philippinarum | reverse complement strand
TGTAAATTTTTAGAACATTTTTGGACGAAAATTTATGAAGTTATGTCTGAAGTCAAATTGAAATTTCCAATAACACTTAAACATATAGTGTTTGGATATAAGATGACAGATGACAACTATTTTGATTTAAATTATTTTCTTACAATTATTGGTTTCTCTATTTATAAAGCTTATTATATTTCTGAGCAGAAAACCAAACAATTTAATGTTTATCAAATTTTTGTAAATGAATATAGTAAAAGACTTAGAGTTAAAAAAGGAAATAGTTATTTGCTTAAAGCAATACGGGATAATATTTAATGCATTGTTTGTTTTTCTTAATTATATATAGTATTTATTATTTCAATTAATGTGATAAAATTGTAGTTAATTTTTTTATTTCTATTAGTCTATATACGTTTATCATATTTAAACACTGATTTCTGCCCTGGGTGATCAGTGACTAGTTCACAGGGTTCATCAAGAGATGCTTGGACTCTTGATGTAAAATGTAACAAGACTATTTGTGGAAATAAAAATATTATCTTGGTGTTAAAAAAAAAAAAAACTTCGGTATTTAGTTATTTGAATCAGTAACGGTAAGTTTAAAAATTAACTACTTAAATCAACCCTTTATGCATTGTTTGCCAAATGTTCATAAAATGCTTTCATTCCTATTATATATAAAGCATTAATTCAAAATTCACCATATCAGCCAGCATAACCTAATGAGGAACAGAAAAATAATACACTGTATAGCAAGAGTTTTTTACGTAAGCACATTTACAGGAAACATACAAATAAAGAAAGAAGAATATAGAAAGAACAATTAACTGTCATGTGAAAGGGGGTATGATTAAACCTTTTTAATTTTTTTGTTTTACTACTTTTTTATATATCTTTTTAATTTGCAAGAGGTTCTTATTTCAGAAAAGGAAATGCGGGCATATAGGTTGGCTTCTTCGGTTGAATTCTGACAGATTTCGCAATAATTGGTCATCCATATTGTTTTACGGAACATTCAAATTACTTACGATCTAATGTAGCCTAGTTTTCATTTAAACAAATCTTAATCACACGACTAATATACATCTTATCCGAGATAAGATGTATATTAACATCCAGCAGGACACATAGTTTTAACATTATATCCTAAAGGAAAAATCAAAGATCCTCTAGCTTCCTATTTCGATATTTTTGGTAATGAGTACTTCTTTGAGGGGTCTGATGGGGGGGGGGGGGGGNAATTTATTCGGACCAATCACAGTTCACGGAAAATTAATTTTATCAATTTGATCAAGAACGATTCACGGCGATGTTCTAATAACGATTCACGACAAATTAATGAAATGGAAAACGAATCACGGGGAATTGAAATTCCCGATCACGGAGAACGAAATAAACACATCGGCCCCCTCTTCTTTGTTTACAATTTTTTTTATTATGGCTTTCCATATTATTTGATTTTAATGCTGCTGATGAGAGATTACTCCTTGAAACACGTGTAAAGCATAACTAAATTTACTGTTCATTTTTGCAACTTTGGTATTTTTGTATTCTGAAACCGAACGTTTTCACAAAAATCCGTTCTTTGTTATCTTTTAAATACTCTAACTTTTAGTCATTTCCGTATACTTCGGGATATTTTCACTTCATAATTTCAATATACCTACACCCCCAGCATGTGGAGTATATATAGAGCGTGCAGTACATACAGTGACTTTGTGGAAAGAGCAAAAGCATTGTCACAAAAACTGCTGAGTCAGGGATATGTTCAGCCGTTGTTACTTTCGTCCCTTCAGAAATTCAATGGCCGTCACCACGACATCATAGATAGATATGAAATGCCAGTGTCACAAATGAAACTGACATTTTCAGCTAGATTAACGTCTTCCCGGATTTGACACTACCGGTTTTGACTTTACCCTGGATTGACCCACTGACAGTGTGACGGGTGCTGTATACAGAGCAGGGCATGCTTACCCTTCCGGACCACCTGATGTCGCTCTCCGTTTTTATGAGAGTTTACACTGTCAGTGCTTTAGTTTTTTGTGTTGTCTTGTTAAATTTTAGTTTTGTCTTCGTAAGTGATGTTTGTGGTACCGATTTGTCCTTGTCCATGTTTGAATACTAAAGTGATTACAAAAGCTTTTCAAAATTTCACCTTGGTACTGTTTGAGGGTTAGAGAAGTTACTCGTACCATGGTTCTCAATTGGTTTTGTCTAAGGGTTAGAAAATCACAATAACCAATCAGTAACCTAACAGATCTTTCAAAACATATGCCTCACTGACCGTGTGACGGGTGCAGTATACAGAGCAGGACATGCTTACCCTTCGGAGCACCTGATGTCACTCTATTTTTTGAGAGTTCACACTGTTAGTGCTTTAGTTTTTTGTGTTGTATATGTAATGTTCGTGTGTTTTGTGGGCATGTGGTGTCTTTGGTCTTCCGTCTTCTGGTGTTCTTGCTTTTGCCTTGTCTCTGGACTTTGATTTGTGTAATCTTGTGCTTTGTTCCTTCGGTATTCTACTGCCGTTTTCTGGGAAAACACATTCAAAGCCTCTGAAACGCTGAAACTGCATGCCATATTGGAACCCCAAATTCTCACAATAGTCCTTAGTTGGCCCGTTTCAAAAATGTGTCCGGCAAATCCAGATTTCATCTTAGATTCCTACCAAAAGAAAAAAAGTTACACTAAGAATTATTATATCCCCGCTGAAGCCAGAGAGCCAAATTTTGTTAGGTCACGTTATAAATGTGTCCGGCAAGTCTTCCAACATAATCGACAGTTTGCACCATATGTTAGTGCTCAAGTTTTTTTTTGTGCTGTATATGTAGTGTTTGTGTGTTTTGTGGGCATGTGGTGTCTGTGGTCTTCCGTCTTCTGCTGTTCTTGCTTTTTTCTTGTCTATGGACTTTGATTTATGTAATCCCGTGCTTTGATCCTTTGGTATTATACTGCCGTTGTTTTTTAACATTAGATCTTATGGGTAAACGATTCAAAGAACTTTCCCTCCGAACAACGTGGCCGATTAAAACCAGCTTAGGCACACTGAAGGGTCTTACATAGTCCACTTTAAAAAAAATGACAAGTAAGGGCGTGTACCCAATCCATACTGGCTACTAGTGTGGGGAAGAGCTTAACATTGCACCACGCATATAACATATGTCTATTGACATACTTGGAATAAGTTAAGCTGTTTTTGTCAGCCGCAGTGTACGATGCAGGAGCCTTTCGGTATTATTATTTTTGTTTGTTTGTTTTTTCCGGTTTTTACTTTGCTGCATTTACGTGTATTTATTCATTATTATTTATTTATTTTTTTTTCGAATTTTATATAAGACAATAGCGACCACGGAGCGATAATGACGATGGTTTTAGTTCCTCTACCGATAAGATATCTTAAATGCATTTCGTCATTTATATATAAGTGACAGTATTATACTTGAACTTGTGAAGTCGCAGGTTAGCAGTTAGCAGCCAACCGTTGTTTGCAAACTTGTCTTGTCAACAGAGATCAAAACCCGAACTTCACAGGGACATGGCAAGTCGCCCAAAACTCCCCATCTCTATCATGTATCGTTTGGCCTCACTTCAGACGCTCACCATTTCACCGACTACAAGCTATTTCCGCTAAGGAAATCGCATTACATCTCTTTCAGAGAAATAAAAACTTGAAATAGATGGAATTGTTGACAAAAATCCATCAACTAAGGTCTCACATTTAAAAAATTTTAAAATATTAAAATAAATCTCCGACCCCATGCGATGCCGTGATCATCGTCCCAATAAACAAATGACTTTGTTATTAGTCGCTATGGTGATTTATCAACCCGAAAAAATGTAATATTCACCGAGCCATACATTTTTGAGGGTTGATAAATCACGATGGCGACTTTTACCAAAGTCAGTAATTGATTTATTACATGAATAAACTTGTTTATGCACTCTACCACAATTTTTATAATTGATAAATGTAAAATTCTCAAACTAACAAATATTTTATTTTCACAACAAAAGCAAAAGCGGAATTCAATTACTGGCTTAATTAAAAATTGACAGTTATATTTTATTGAGCTTTTAAATTGAAACGAACAATCACTCAGAACAATATGATTTGTCCTTGTGTCATTCTACTTTCGTTTTCTATTTTTAAGGTAAAACCATGCACTATCAAATTCCGCATGACCGCTGTTGGTATATTTTTTAGAATGTAACCAAAGAAGCGGAAATATCACGATTTAACGTGACCTGAAAGTGACTTAACGCCCAATCAGAAAACAGGAAAAATCTATTCATGTAATGATACATTTTCGTTGAGAGCAATTTTTCACCATGCCTTTTGGATATTCCGATGATAGAGGAGATCCATCTCGTTCTATCACATTTGCTGGAGTAAAAATAATAGATTCAATAGACGGCGAATGAGTAAAAACAAGTAAAAAAGTAGGAGCCGCTGTCAAGATTCACTACCCGCTTTTACATTTGTTAAGTGTTTGCATACTTCCAGGGCGTATTGAGCATGGGAACTAAGCTACATATCTTATGTTCAGTCAAAATTACATCAGTGACCAATTACTCTAAAATCTGTCAGAATCTACCCGGAAAAAGCCATCCTACATGACTCTGTCCGCTTCAAAATCACCGTCCCCGTACTCTGCCAATCATCGTCCCCACATGTTGTATTGATCATGGTGCTCCTTAAGGTTCCGTTTATTCGCAAAATGAGGTTAGTAAAGCACGTTAAAGTTTCCTATTTTTTAATTGACACTTGATTTAGAATGCTTAACACCTGTTATATTTTTTCTACAGACTCATTTAGTACTAATTCAGGCTGGTCGAAACAGGTTCAAACATGTCGAGATTCTTTTTAGTATTAAATCAGACTGGTCGAGACTCAATACTATATCAGATTGGTCGAGACTTTCCAGTACAGGTCCAGACAGGTCGAGACAAGTCTAGACTCATTCAGTACTGGTCCAGACTAGTCAAGACAGGTCAAACTCATTCAGTAAATTTCAGACTGAATCAGACTTTGGTCGAGACTACTTAAGTAATTTTCAGACAGGTTGAGAATGGTTGAGTACCGTTCAGTACTTTTCAGTAACAAAAGTGCCAGTTTCAGACTTTCAGTGTTTTGTAGTGATTACATCCCAGCTTTTTTGTGCTAGCAGGGGTGATCTGAGTCGGATCATCCCAACAATCTCTACCCAGTTAGAACAAATGATACTTTTACTCTTTTTCTATTTTTGTCAAGGCCAGACTTCGAGAACTGTTCACTTTTTAGCTCACCTCACGAAGTGAGGGGGGGCTTATGTGATACCCCTAGCGTCCGCGTCCGCGTCGGCGTCTCTGACCTACATTTTACGCATGAGTGACTTGGTTAGGTAGAATGGTTAAAGTCCATTCCCGCTTACTGACATGGCCCACATCAACCATATTGATATGTATGATGCATTTTGGGATGACAACAACAATGCATGCTTCGGATGCTGTCTCTGACCTACATTTTACGCATGATCGACTTGGTTAGGTAGAATGATTAAAGTCCATTCCCGCTTACTGACATGGCCCACATCAACCATATTGGTATGTATGATGTATTTTGGGATGATAACAACAATGCGTGCTTCGGATGCTGTCTGTGACGTACATTTTACGCATGAGCGACTTGGTTAGGTCCATTCCCGTTTACTGACATGGCCCACATCAACCATATTGGTATGTACGATGCATTTTGGGATGACAACAACAATGCATGCTTCGGATGCTGTCTCTGACCTATATTTTACACATGAGTGACTTGGTTAGGTAGAATGGTTAAAGTCCATTCCCGCTTACTGACATGGCCCACATCAACCATATTGGTACATGTATGTATAATGCATTTTGGGATGACAACAACAATGCATGCTTCGGATGCTGTCTCTGACCTACATTTTACGCATGAGCGACTTGGTTAGGTAGAATGGTTTAAGTTCATTCCCGCTTACTGACATATCCCTAAGCAACCATATTATTATGTATGATGCAATTTGGGGTGACAACAACAATGCATGCTTTGGATGCAGTCTGTAAACTACAATTTATGCATTACTGAATCTTTTAAAAAGAATGATTGTAGTCCATTCCTGTTAACTTACATGTGCAACATGTGACAATGCTGCGCAACGAGGTGAGCTTAATAGGCTGTGGCTGCTTTCTATGTTTTAACTTAGAAAAATATTGTTTTACTATCAAGAAAACTTTCAAAGATAAAGTTTTTAAAACCTTGAAAAATAACATTGTCCATAGCGGGATTTGAAAAAGGGTCGTTTGCTTTACTAGACTTCTGCCTTACCTATTATGTAACGGTTTACAGTATCCACCATGAAATAAGTCCAAAAAAGGAACAAATTTCATAGCTCACTCAGTGAAATAATCTCCAGTTTAATGCTCACATTTAAAAAAAAAATATCCGGACGGAATAAATCTCATCGATATATTTATAACATTTGTTCCATTTGGAACTTATTTCACAGGATACTGTTGCACCCCGAACTCATTGGAACTAGAAAAAAAATAACATCGTTGTACTAGTCCCAGATTGGAACCACCGTTTTAAAAATGGTATATAAAGAATCGTTGTTGGGTACAATAAGGATATCTATTATTATTATAGCATAGAATATTTATCTCATGACAATTTTTAAGGATTTATATCGGTTTTTCTGCACTTAATATATTAGCTGGGATGTAAATTAGTTGTCATGACTAATTACTATAACTATACTTAACATCAAAAGAAACGCACCACCAACGTGTATTTCTTTGTATGATCTTAAAATTCAAAAGCAAATATCTCTTCAAATACTTGTTAGAACATGTTGAAATTTTTACACGTTGTTGCTGCAATCATTCTAACAAAATTCTGAAAAAAATTAAAGAATTTTGATATCTCATTTTTAATTTCTCAAAAAATCACTTTTTCTCTAAAAATGCAAAAATGACGCAAAACAATGAAAATTCAACTCTTGATGCTCCTAACTTGAAAAAATGGCCAGGAACAACTGCTTTGGAAACCCTAGACAATAAACTTTACAAGAAGGCCATTTTAAGGAAAGCAATTCTTGGACTTTTGTTTTCGTTCACTTTCCATACAAAATGTTGCTGCTGCTTCATAATGAAATTTGTTTTGACAAAAAATGGGTTGTTTGTTTTAGACCTTTAAAATTTAATAAAAATACATAAGAATATTACAGAAACTGAGCAGCATTAAAATTTGGTGCGTTTCTGCTGATGTTCAGTATATTTCTTACACCGAATGTCTCTATCAATTAAGGTAGAATGGTACTTCAATTTGTTTTCCTTTTCCATAGATTTTCTTCTTTTTTTTCAGGGAAGGTTCTTTATTATATAAGCATTGAAATAAAAAATAAAAAAAGGGGGTCACCGTGCTTGTTTTTAAAATAACTGATATCAAAATAATTGAATATTTCTAATGAATATATAGGGAAAACTGATATTTTGTTGTTTTCTTTAAAAGTTTTCCATAGACTTCTTTCTATTTTACTCATATGTTAGCCCTTTGAGCATACTTTCAAAAATATATAAAAAAAAATAGGGGTAACTGACTTTGTTTACCATATAATTTGTAAAATGTGAATTTTCGTTGTAATATCTGTATAAAATATTTTTATCAGATTATCGAGGTAGGTACGACAATCGGTGCCCTCCGCAGATTGCACGGTTTTATACAATCTGCGCTCCCATCTTGAATTATTGCAGTATGCGCCCGGGCGCAGATTGCAAGTATTGAGGCGCAGAATACAAGCACTGAGACGGAGATTGCAAATGGAAGGGCGCAGATTGCAAGTATTGAGACGCAGATTGAAAGTATTTGGGCACAGATTGCACTGTAATTGCTGCTCCAACCTACCAGTATTTTACGTATACACGGGCATTTTGAATAATATACTTGTATACAGGCAGAACAGAGTACGACTTTCAGAAAGTTACATTGGCTGTTATTACTTGTCTGCCGATTTATATAAAACCTGAATGAAATAACCATTACATTATCTCTTGATTTAACCCTTAATCCTTCTTTGGCTTTCACTGACTTATATATAACCCTAACCCTTCCCTTAATTTAACCCTAACCCTTTCCCCTGACTATAACCCTAACCCTTTCTCTGAATACAACCCTTACCCTTTACATGATTTATACCCTAACCTTTTCCATGTGCTCGTGAATATGCAATTTGTGCCCAGAAATGTGCAAGCTGCGGCCCTAAATGTGCAATCTGCGCCCCAAAATGTGCATCTGTGCTGCGTTCCATGCAATCTGCGCCCAGACGCAAACAGGTATATTTCTTGCAGTTTGCGCTTTGTGGGCGCAGAATGCATTAAACTCAACGATCTGCGGAGGCCGCAAATTGACAGAAATCATACGTTCGACCTTTATGGATTATCTCCCTTTCCCAAATATCCTCTTCCAGAGTATTTAATTATCAAATTAGATAAATACATGTAAAATCAAGACAATGCAGGTCTTTTGTTTTTTGCTTCACTGATATAATATTTATTGATGCATTACAAATAAAAATACTGGCATTTTTATAGAGTAGATAATACCAAAAACAGTATAAATAACACATTCAAAATGGCGGAAGACTACCGATTTACCTTAAGCACACAGATTACTCTCGGACATTAACCAATTAAAACGGTGCTTAATTTTTAAAGTGTAATCAATAACAATATTTCAGAACAATTTAAGAGACGATTTCGATAAGTTTGTGTCAAAAATAATTAAATGTTAAAAAAAAATATGGATTTACAGATTTTACTTTAGTTTGACTTACTACTTGACGTCCAGCTTAATAAAATACGACTTTTTTCTCTTTGATAGTTGATTGAATTTGAATCTGGAATATACAGATATGTCAAATGTAAGTGAATTTAGTGTTAAAACAACTACACGCCTTTTATTAATGTTTATGTTACTTTGAAGCTGATATTCAGATACATCGACACTAATACATGGTGCATTCGATTGGCGCATTTGCGAAACACGAGCCGGATGCGAATTTGACCCGATTTTCAAGCCGGAATATTCCTTATTTGGCCTTTTCATTGTAAGTAATAATAGAGTGTCATACATTTTCTCGCGAATTGCCTCCCTTTTCTCGTAAATATTGTCTATTTCGTTTACTATATGAAATATCTCTCTTAATCAAACAGTGACACGTAGATTTTTTAAGCTCAACATGTAGCTGAAGTATATATCTCTGAAATATCAAAAAATAAAAATAATCTATCTGATATTTATTTCCTATGAAAGCTAAATAATAAGCATTATCTCACAATTCCCTATATGTTCTTTGTAAATATTGCTGAAAAATACTGAATTTGACCTAATTTTCTAAGCCTGATAACAGAAAAAAAATGATCGGTGACATATCATTTTTATTTTATTTTTGAACAAACGGACTAAGACCTACAAAGTATCTGAAAAAAAAAACACAAATTCTGTCTGATATTTTCATTAAACTCGAACTACCGTAAATTCAACATATTTCCACATTTCTAGCAATAAACTGTTATAAGTTCTGTAATTCTCGTCATGTGATCTTGGAGAAATAAAAATTCAATTCGGATACGTTTCCCGCTTAAACATTACATCTAATAGAGGATTTATGGCGTTCAAATCTCTTTGGAATACAATTCATGTACCTGAAAGTTTAAAACTTACATAACTTAAGATATATAGGGTTTATATGTGCTACATACCTGAAGATATATAGGGTTTATATGTACATTTATTACATATCCTTTCGTTGTTAATTATTTTAAATATAACCGACATATTCTAGTACTTGTTGAAGTCACAATTTTTTTATGGCCAGATGATTTTTGGCTTTCATCATATCGTTTTTTTTCTATCAGTTTTTTAACATCTGAGTTTATGGTCTTCCAAATAATTGATTCTATTTGCACTGAAGAGACATAAATTACGGAAGCCCGTTAGTGTCAGGTGGAGTTTTTTTCTAAGTCATTATAACTACTTAGCTAACTCGTTATAACAACTTACTAACTCGTTATAACGACATAGCTAAGTCGTTATTACGACTAAGCTTACTCGTTATAACGACTTAGCTTAGTCGTAATATCGCATTAGCTAACTCGTTATAACGACATACAAAGTCGTTATAACGACTTAACTTTTAAAGTCGTTATAACGACTTAGTATGTCGTTATAACGACTTAGGTATCTCGTTATAACAACATAGCTAAGTCGTTATAACAACTCAGGTTACTCGTTATAACGACTTAAAAAGTTAAGTCGTTAACGACTTAGTATGTAGTAATTACAACTTAATTATGTCGTTATAACGACTTAGTATGTCATTATAACGAGTGACCTAAGTTGTTATAACGAGTTACCTAAGTCGTTATAACGAGTTAGTTATGTCGTTTTAACGAGTAAGCTATGTCATTACAACGACATACTAAGTCGTTATAACGACTTAAAAAGCTAAGTCGTTATTACGAGTTAATAAGTCGTTATAACGAGTTAGTAAGTAGTTATAACGAGTTGGCTAAGTAGTTATAACGATTAAGCTAAGTAGTTATAAGGAGTTAGCTAAGTCGTTATACAGAGTTAGCTAAGTCGTTATAACGACTTAGAAAAAAAACTCCACCTGACACTAACGGGCTTCCGAAGTAAGTTGTCGAATGAAGATATCAAGAAATTAAATTTACACTACGTTTAGTTATTTGTTACCACTGGGCCTATGCCTCTGCTGATGGACTGTTATTCCCCAACGGTATTCACCAGTCCAAAGTCTGCGCTTCTGTGCTGCCCCGAAAGCCGATTCTATTTAAAAACTTTCAATATATAAATGTTTGTAAATTTTGTTGAAAACCAAGGAGTATCTCCCTCATGCAAAGCTTTTCCTTAGCTGATTTTGACTTTCCAATTTGATCATAAAATTTTTTATTATTTGTTTTTTTTTGTTATCTGCTAGTTTTGTAAAATATTTGAGTTTATGGTCTTCCAAATGTTTTGATTTTTATCTGCACTGCGAAACATAAATTGTCGAAATCGCCATATGGAGAAATTAGATTTACAGTACGTTCGGTATTTAGTTATTAATTGTATTACTGCGATACTCATAACGGGAAATAACTCATCCATTATACTGGAATGTTTAAAAAATAGAAACAACACCTGGGTCTGCAATAGATATCTAATTAATATTGAAGACATCAGTAAAGAAACAAAAACACAATTAAAACTGTAAAATGAAATATATCTGAAAAAAGAGTTACTGGAGAATTAAAATTCATAGTGCACATTTACAATATGTAATTAAGCTCCCAATCTGATTTTAATTAGATTGTTTAGCTCCTATATAGGTTTCATGGAGTTCTGTAAAATGGCTAAGGAGGAGTATAGTGGATATCATGTGACCAACATATGGTTTGCATTGAGATAAAACTTGTAAAAAAATCTGGAAATTAGGAATAATGGAAAAAAAACAATATGCATTCGGTTGTTTAATATGACTAATGTATACCAGCTTTTGGGTACAGACGTCATGAGCACATTATATCACTCACAAGAAGGGGGTAAAATACACTTTGAAAAAAGTGAAAATCAACACATAGTCCTATATTTAGTATCACCATCTGTGATCAATAATCAGTATAAAAGTATAAAAGTATTGTACTAGTCTATAGGGCATAAACAAGTCTTGTAGATGACATCAAGTCTTATACTTATTTGTAAAGTCCTATAGCCAAAAAAAAAAAAAAAAAATTGACTATAGTTTGACCAAGTAATACCAAACAGCTAATATCAACATTCCGATAGACAGTCATTATAGCGATTGTCCAAAGCCTCCATATCATAGTTAAAATCCAACCTCTACTGTCCACTTTCAGTCCACAAGTCAATATTCAAGTCTTTTAGACAATATCACGTTTGTGCCAAGTGCGAAATTGATGGATCATTTTCATTGAAGAAAAGTGTATAGGACTCTTGGAATATATCGCTACTACTGTTATAATCGGTTTTGATTTCATAACAATAACATCGACACGTTCTTGGTAGACAGTAAATATCCGAATCCATAGTCAATAATCAAGTCCGAAATACCGGTACTCTTTCCTGCAGTTTGGAGTTATAAGACTCCCCGTGCGAGAGATGTATGCTCTCTATATATTTAAGTTATGGTGTACATGTTCTTGAGAGAATATCTCATATCAATATACTATCATACTTTCAAATTTTGGCATTTCAATTTGGGCAATGTCTATAACTATGACCAATGTGTTTATAGTGCCCACATCAGTTTTCTTGCAGTTGACTCGATGAGAGCCCTGTGGTTGTTTAAATGCTTTGATTGTCCTCTATGAGTCTTTTGTCGGGCAATGGATGACAGCGGTTGTAAAAACAATTTGAAAGTTAACTTATGTTTGTTGACGACCCATCCATGGATAACAAAGAGCATGAAAGTGGCATTGTTCGACCTAGGGACCGTCTTGAACTTATTACGAGGTATGAGCAAAATGTATTGTGGAAGCTTCATGGTTACTTCAAGATAAAGTACAATCATTAAAGCGTTGTGTCATTGCTTGTTTTTACCAATTATTCATACATAATTTGTATCATGTGCATTTACTCTATATACTAGTTTGGTTAGCCATAAAACAAGTTTAACCCATCATTTTTTTTGAAATGCCTGTACCAAGCCAGGACCATTGCAGTCGACAATTTTGCTAGTGGTTTCCAAATCAATTGATTTGTCTTTTTGTCTCATGCCGTAATAGACTTCGAGCTCTTGACTACTCTGTTCGGTAAATTTGTTATTACCCCCATTCATTGTTAAAGTGTTGAACTCGTTTTTACTAGTCGCTCTTCAATGTTTTTAAAGCAGACAACTTTTTTACACGTAGTGGCGAGGTATTATGTGATTCCTCAGTCGTGTGTGTGTACGTCTGTCCGACCGTCCGTCCCCGGAAGGTTTCCGACTGATAAACGAGGTCTTCAAACTTGGTATGTAAGTTGGTTACCACAAGACTCGATCAAGTTTGAATTTGGGTTCAGAGGTCTAAGGAGTTCATGAGTTATGCCCCTGAAACTTTGAAATTTTGCAAATTTTAGGCTTTCCGACTATTAACTTGTGAACGAAATAGCAAACTGTCTTCAAACTTGGAATTTAAGTTACTCAGACCAAGTTAGATTTTTGGTTCAGAGGTCCAAGGGGTTCCGGTGTTATGTCCCTTGAATTTTTCAAATTTTGCAATTTGTAGGGTTTCAGACTGAGAACTTGTGAATGAAATATACTGTCTTCAAACTTTGGATGTAAGTTGTTTACCACAAAACACAGGCCAAGTGTAATTTGGGGTTCAGCAGTACATAGAGTTATGGAGTTATGCTCCTCTTACCTTTGAAATTTTGTGAAACGTGGCGGGGTATCATGTAATGCACCATTACTATTTTAAAAACTTATTACTATTCAGGCGACCGCCTTCACTTTTCACTATTCAGGCTACTCAGATGAAAGTTTGAATTCATGTTGAAGCCTTTATCGCGATTTGATGGATTATTTCGATGTTTTCCCAATATGGCCCTTTAATTTTTCCCATTTTTCTATCAGTTTGCAGATGTGATATTCACAAAATCTCTCACTGTGTCAAATTATCTGCAAAAGCAACTGAAGTTCCAGAATGATGGACGATGCACACAATATCAACATGCTTGAACAAAAAAAAAACCAACAAGTGTATACATCGAAACACATTCAACTAACCATGGGGATAAATCGAGTGATCTGGAAGCATTTTAGAATTCCTAAATGTGTCATGAGCAAAAGTTATCATAAATTCACGAATATGAATTAAATTAACAATGAAGGGAAGGGATATGGAGTAAATGCAAATGAGACAAAATCTCTACAAATACATGGTAAAACCAAGCAATGGAACAACGCTTTTATTGTTTTTCTTCGTCTTGAAGTCACCATGAAAAACTTATTTCATTGAAAAATAAATCCGACTGTAATTGACGAATTTATTACTATCCACGATTTCAGCATTGTACAATATCACTGAAATTTCTGTAAAATTTTTATTTTGCAAAAGTACAAAAATAATAAATTCTTTGCAACTTCTTTTATTGTACTATGTTAAATGACAGGTTATATCTTTTTATTTTCAAGGGATCATCCATTGGTAATGCTAGATGTTACAACGACAAGGAATATATGTTTGTGATAACGCAGTAAACAAATATATTGGAGAATGGAGTCCTCGGGACCCGGAAAACAACTTAATGCACGGTATTTGGTTCAACTATGCAGGTCTTATATTAACAATAAAGACTTGCTTTTGAGAATCTGCTCAGCTCCAAATCTTAGAGATTTCATTATAAGATCAAATTTGAAAAATGAATCAGCAGTGTGTATATTCCATCTTTGTGCAATATGTCTGGCATCATCTGGAAATCCCTCACTTTGTGTAGAATTATTAAGTATATTAGTTGATTCTCCACTGTTAGGTTGGAAAGGACTAGATCTCTTACAATATGAAAAAACATGTTTAGCATGGGATCACTCGTTTGACTGCTTGCTTAACGATTTCATAGTTGTCCTTGAACAGTTATTTGCAAGACTTCCTAGTTCTGCAGTAACAACTCAGATAATCGGGTTAGTAGATTTCTTGAGTGAGCAAATCTCGTCTGCTGAGGATATTGTCGACAAAAAGGCAAAGAGCGATAAACTATCACACTTAAAGGAAGACATAATTCGAACATTGAGCGAAAGATCTAAAATAAGGTCAAAATCAAAGCGCAAAGATGACGACGAAGATAAATTGTTGCCACCTGACGACTTCCGGCGAATTCCAGTTATACCAAGAGATCGTGACATATTTAAACAGCCAGAATTCCTTCGTCGAAATAAAGAAGAGGGGCGCTATATAAACTTAAACCATTACCTTGACGTACAGTTCAGGCTTTATAGGGAGGACTTTATTTCACCATTACGAAGTGCAGTGAAGGAATATGTACAACTTAAACGTCATGATCGCAAAGAAAGATTTCGACTTGAAGATGGGAGACTTTATAGAAATGTTGTTATAGTTGGTACAATGACATCACAGGAACATGGCGAGGTCTATGGAATACAGATTGACGAGCACCTGGTTAAGAACGTTAACTGGTATACCTCAAAGAGACTAATTTACGGGTCCCTCGTTTGTTTGTCTTTCGATGACTTTGAAAGCGTTGTTTTTGCAGTTATTGTAAATTCCGACAGAGAGACATTGGAATCATTTGGTATCTTCCAAGCACAAATTTTTACAACACAAAACGAACAAAAGATCCCTTTCGAACAAAGTTGTGCCATGATAGAATCATCAGACGCATACTTTGAGTCTTACCGCTATGTACTTGAGGCAATGAAAAATATCGATGGCGAACTACCATTCCAGAGATATATTGTCGACTGCCAAACAGAAATTTTCCCACCAAAATATATGTCATCTGGTTCTAACATTTATGATTTTACTCCAGTTATTGACAAATTTACTGCTGGTTCAAAGAGGTTGCGCATTAATATTGACAATATTGAAGAATGGCCAAGTATGGAGGATCTACATCTGGACGCTGCTCAATGGGAAGCATTTCATGCTGCACTAACACAAGAGTATGCAGTTATTCAAGGACCACCTGGGACAGGTAAAACACACATAGGACTGAAAATAGCGAAAACGCTTCTGCATAATAAATTTGATTTGAATAGAAACAGAAAGAAGAAAGAGTGTATGATGGTAGTATGTTTCACTAATCATGCGTTGGACCAGTTTCTTGAAGGAATCGTCAATTTTCTCTCGCCTACCGGTGAAGATGAAGAGGATGATCGCATCGTAAGGATAGGAACTCGATGCAAAAATCCTGTTATTGAAAAATACAAATTATCTAATCAAAGACATCGATTTATGAAAACCCAGGTTGGAAAGTCTCGTGCTTTTTTCCGTAGAAAGGATGATGAATATTCCATTACCACTATTACCTTAGTAAATGACTTAAAATACCGTATTGAACGTATTCGTTTTATATTGCGAACTATAGAGAATGAAAATATAGTCCTTAATTTTGAAACTTTGAGGTGCGTGCTTTCCTCTCGTCATAGACAAGAATTCGGAAACACACCTGACTCTTCATTTTTTCACTGGCTACAAGTAAGCGAAAAATACTGGTTTAAAGTTGTGGAACAAGTTTATCAGGGACATTTGAGAATAAATCACAAAAAAATAAGAGGAAGAGATACAAATTTTCCAAAGAAAAGGGAAATGGCTTACGTTGATGTTGTAACCGAGGCTGAACATGAATATAATACTAGACACATGGAGGACATCAGTGTTGATTCTGATCGTAAAAGATGGAGGAATGAAATTGGTTTGGACATTGGAAAACAGCTAGAAAGAAATGAACAGGAAAATATTGATGAACAATGTAGAGTTGTATTAAGAATGGAGGCAGAAAAAGCGGAACGGAATGTTCGGTACGGAGACTCTGTCAGTGATGATAGTTCCGATATAATAGCTAATCTGTGGGAACTGGATATAGAGGATAGATGGAAATTCTACAGGTTTTGGGTAAAACAATTTATAAAAACACAAAAAGATCGACTTTTGGAAGCAGAAAAGCTACTACATGCTTTATTTGACGAATACAAAAAGGCAAGACTAGAACTAGATAAAGAAATAATGGAGAAAGCATCTGTTATTGCTATGACAACAACTGCGGCTGCACGATATTTTGATACTTTGTCACAGATTAAACCAACGGTTACCATTGTCGAAGAGGCAGCAGAAGTTCTTGAAGCTCACATTGTGACAGCCTTGAGTAAACAATGTGAGCATGTTATATTGATTGGAGACCACAAACAGCTTGAGCCTAAACCAGCGGTTTACGAACTCGCTGTCAAGTACAATTTATCAGTTTCACTTTTCGAAAGAATGATCAATAACAACTTACCGTTTTACTGTTTACAGAAACAACACCGTATGCGACCGGAAATTGCCGAACTTGTCAGACATATATATCCGGTATTAAATGATAGTGATAGTGTAAGAACTTTTGAAAATGTTGCTGGTGTTCGTCAAAACTTGTATTTCCTTTCGCATTCAAACCCTGAAGCTTACAATGACGATGGACGGAGCTATTCAAACGCCTTTGAAGCTGAGTATGCAAAGGAACTATGTCAGTATCTTTTGAATCAAGGTTACAAAGCGAGCGAAATCACAATTTTAGCTGCATACTCTGGTC
The DNA here is from genome assembly GCA_002080025.1 of Modiolus philippinarum. Lineage (NCBI taxonomy): Eukaryota > Metazoa > Mollusca > Bivalvia > Mytilida > Modiolidae > Modiolus > Modiolus philippinarum. The sequence continues at coordinate 91,756 of MJUU01043798.1, read as the reverse complement.
AAATGTATTGCATTCGAGAAAAAATGCCAAAACATCAATTTGAAGGAGTGACTATATGTGTTTTGGACAATTATCAGGGAGAGGAAAACGAAATTATCATACTATCTCTTGTAAGAAGCAACGGAAAGGGTGACATTGGATTTTTGAACAAAGAGAACAGAATATGTGTGGCTTTATCTCGTGCTAGAAAGGGTCTTTACATAGTTGGCAACATTGAAACTATGGCAAGAAAATCAAAACATTGGGAAATAATACTCAAGAAACTGAAAGCCGAAGACATGGCATTATCAAATCAAGAAAATGTTCCAAACAAATGTTTTATAGGAAATGGACTTCGTCTGTATTGTCAAAATCATCCAGAAAAACCAGATGTTATTGCTGCTACTCCGAGAGATTTTTTAAAAGTACCTGATGGTGGATGTGGAATTAAGTGCGAGTTCAGACTGGAATGTGGCCACGTCTGTCGTCATAAATGTCACTCTTTTGATAAAGATCACCAACAGTACGAATGTTGGAAAGATTGCCCTAAGACATGTCCAATTGGTCACAAATGCGAACGAAAATGTCATGAGCCAAATGAATGCAAATGTCCTTTTCTTCTTGAAAAAAGCCTTCCATGTGGACATATTGAAATGGTTAAGTGCCATGTTAAGCCAGCTGATCATTCTTGTAAAACTAGCGTAGAAAGAATATTACGATGTGGGCATGCTAGTATAATGTATTGCCATAAGGATCCAAACGAATTTATATGTAAAGAGATTATAACTGATACAAGGACAGACTGTGGCCATACTTACGACAGGAAATGTCATGAAAGGAAGGTATCTTACGAAGACAAACATTGTTGTACAGTCATAGTAGAAAAAACACGTGTTTGTGGCCATATGATAAACGTCACTTGTGGCACAGATATCAGTAAAAACGAGTGTAACGAGATCGTTATTAAAAAATTTGATTGTGGTCACTCATCAGAAACAGTTTGTTTCCTGTCAAATAAACTGCAATGTAGAGAATATTGTGATAAAATGTGCGAATTGGGCCATTTGTGCGGCCAGAAATGTCATTTCCCCTTTCCTTGTAGTTGCAAAGAGATTGTCGAAAAAATAATGGAAGGATGTAAACATACACAAAAGATGGCATGCTCAACGGATGTCAAATTATTTAAATGCAAGGCAAAAGTGGATAAAATATCACTAGTATGTGGTCATACAATTTCCGTTGAATGTCACTCGGAGCCAGAAAAATGTCCATGTAAAGTTGAAGTAACAAAAGTGATGCCAGACTGTAAGCACGAACAAGTCATTCCTTGTTTTAAAAATGTCAGAGAACATAAATGTACGATGGAAGTTCAAGTAACTCTACATGAATGTGGTCATTCACTTGTAATTGAATGCTGGAAAAGTAGACAAGACATTAAACACTTGTGTCCGACACCAGTTCCCTTTAAACACCCAAATTGTGGTCATATAACAGAAATAGAATGCTATGTTAGAACAGAAATTCAAACGGCAGATGATTTGGAAGATAAGGAGAAAGTACAAATTCCAGTGTGTATGCAAACCGTTCATCATAAACTGATATGTGGACATGTAGAAACGATTGAATGCCATAAGACCGAAGGTGATGTTAAATGCACACACAGATGTGGCCGCGAACTTTACTGCAAACATGAATGTTTAAATGAATGTGTTGATTGTTTAAGCGGTAACTTCCATGGTTCATGTTCCACAAAATGTGAAAATTTTCAACTATGTGGACACAAATGTAAGGGAAATTGCCTTAAATGCCGATTATGTACCGAAAAATGCTTATATTCATGTGAGCATTCCAAATGTTATTCAACATGCTGGGAACCATGTAAACCATGTAGGCAAAATTGCACTTGGGTATGTCCACATTATAAATGTACAAAACTATGTAGCGAGATATGCGATCGTCCGAAGTGCGATCAACCGTGCAAACGTATGATTAAATGTGGTCATGTTTGCTCGGGCTTTTGTGGTGAACCGTGCCCACAAGCTTGTATAAGTTGTAGGCCAGATTTATATCCGTTAGATACACAGAATCCTTACACAAAATCTGCAAAAACGGTCACTATCAAAGAATGTGGTCATACATTTACAGCTGAATGTCTTGATGGATTTATGAGACAAATGAAAGATGCGTTACATGTAAGGTGTCCAAAGTGCCAAACTGTTATTCAGAAACATCCTAGATATGATAGACTTCTGAAATGCAAAAAAGGTTTTGTCGAAGAAGCAAAACAAAAGATTTCTGACAGCTATAGCGACCAAGGTTTGTTATTTCCAGTGATGTGTGAAGACGTTATATATTTGATTCAAAGCTATATGACAACATTTGTAACATACACTCATATTTTTCGCGTCTTGAATACAGAAGAATATTTCCAGAAAAGGTTGTCTGAGGCCACAAGTTTGGCTCACCAAATACAAAATGTACTCGACCGACACTCGTCCATAAACATACAAACGATACATGACTTATGTCGGCAGATACACAAACTATACGTGTATTGGCTATTGTGTATTGTATCTTCTCAGGTAGATACTTTAAATAGGGTATATAACGTGGACACTGTCTCTAATTCTGAACTGCACCATCACTGTGGAGGGAATGTTGATGAAAAGTCTGATAGTAGCTACCAAGACAAAGGGGCTAGGCCGAAATATAAGAAACCGGCCAATTATGTTCTCGGAGTTGATATTGTGAATTATGTGGTAAACATCATTAAACGTACGGACTATGATGTATCACAAGTTGAAGAACTGTTGCTGATTTTAATAGACAAATTGGGAGACGATGCACATCTTACAAATGCAAAAACTTATCCACGGTTCCCTCAGACGATGATTGGAATTCACGAGACGGATTGGAAAATATGCAGAAGAGGTGAGTTATTTTATGTTTGATCCGAAAATGTTTATTTAAGCACCAAACTCACAATTTGAATAATGATTTTCCCCGATGGCACCACCATTCACTCGATCAGTACTTCGATACTGACCAGAAAGAAATGATCATTGAACATTTAAATTATCTTAAAGGACAGGGTACACTAAGGCCTTTATTTGGCCCTAAATTAAAGTTAAATTCTCAAGTAAAATAATCGAATTTTAAAATACAATAAAAATGCCTTTCAATTTTTTGGATAATTTAGCAGTAACCTACACATAAATCGGAGAGTGATCAACCATTTTCAGAAAATATTGGCCATTTTCTAGATACATTTTAGTCTGGCAATCATTGGCCGTATTCTTTGACCAGTTCGTAAGGGCAATCGTTGGCCGTATTCTTTGACCAGTTCGTAAGCTTTTGCAAAATTTCATTCTGATCAAAGCATGCGGTCATATTCATTTCTAATGAAATCTGTGAAAATATGAAAATTTTATCAAATTTTCAATAAAACATTATATTGCGCCAAAAATTCCAAATTACAATGGCTACAATATAGAATAACACATAGAATTTTAGGACCTAATAAATTTTGAAATTAAATAATGGTAAAACAAAGTAACAAATGTGAATTCTGTAAAGATAAAATAGAAACAATTGAACATATATTTGTTTTGTCCAAAAGTATTTGATACATGGGAGATTTTAAACCAATGGGTTAGAACAAAAACAAGTATAGAATTTTCACTGAATATGAATATTATTATTATGAATTGATCGTAATAAATGAAAATATAAAGTTCAAGGGTGAAAAATAATACGGTACAAATTGTCTCCTCTTACTGTCAAGGTAATAATGGATAAACGAAGAGATGTGTTTGACTACTTGAAATCCTAAAATTATAATATATATTGTTTGCAAGATACTCATTTCAGTGAAACAGATGAAAGATTGATAAGAAATCAGTGGAGAGGAGACTGTTTCCTTAGTTTTTTCATGCTCATCGAACCAAAGGGGTCGCTATTCTATTTAACAATAATTTTGAATACAAAGTATATAGGACACGTCACGATGGTAATGGTAATATATTAGTATTGGACTTAGAAATACAGAGTAAAAGGCTTATTACTCTTTATTCAGGGGCCGACTCCGACCTGCCGTTTGATGTGGGGTTTTCTCACCGTTCATTGAAGATCTTATGGTGGCTTTGAGTTGTTATTACTACCCTTTGGGTCGTTGTCTCTTTGACATATTCCCCGTTTCCCTACTTTTTTCTATTATACTTGTAAATCTGTATGGCCCTAATAATGATTCGCCAAACTTATATGGAAAATATGTGACATAATTAATGATTTTGAAAACAGTTCTGTAATTGTCACTGGAGATTTTAATCTAGTGCAAAACCAGTTATTAAACACCTATAATTATCAAAATATTAATAATCCTAAGGCAAAGGAAAAATATTAGATATGTGCGAAAATTAAATTCTTATTGATCCTTTTAGAGAAATGTATCCTGAAAAGAAACAATTTACATGGCGTAAACGAAACCCCTTTAAGCAAGCTAGACTTGACTTCGTCTTAGTTTCCCAATGTTTATATCATAATGTGTGTGGCACTAAAATATTAAATAGCTATAGATCTGATCATTCTCCAGTACTTCTACAATTAAAACTTAATTATTTTTAAGTAGGGAAGGGTCCTTGGAAATTCAATAACTCTTTAATATATGACCCTGATTTTGTCAAAACTATTAAAGAAACAATAGCGCATACAAAAAAAACCCAATATGCATGTTTGGTATATAGCAGAGATTCTCTGGATGAAATAGATAACCTTGATATAGAATTTGTGGTTAATGATCAGCTATTTTTAGAGACTCTTCTTATGGAAAAAAGGGGGAAAACCATTTCTCATGCATCGTTTAAAAAAAAGAAAGGGGCAAACATGAAAAAGAATTTTCAAATGACATTAAAAAAAGTAGAAGAAAATGTTCCAGATACAGAAACTTTAGAAGTTATTGAGCAAAATAAGTCTGATTTGAATATCTTTTGACAGTCGAAGATTCAAGATAAAAAATGCAATGGATTGAAGAAGGTGAAAAACCTTCTAAGTATTTTCTTAACTTAGAAAGAAAAAAAATATTATAGATAAAACAATACCTAAACTTGTTAATTCTAAGGGTGAAATCCTACATGATCAAAATCAAATTCTAAATGAAGCAAACAATTTTTATAGGGATTTGTATGCTAAAAGGGAAGTAAAAGCTACTTTAGATCTTAAAATGGAGATTCCTTATATGGATAGTCCAAAACTTGATAATATTAAAAAAAAACTCTCTCGAGGGTGAGATTATATTCCGAGCTGACATCTGCAATTAAACGAATGAAAAATGGAAAAAGCCCTGAGTTTTTCAAATTCTTTTGGATTGATAGAGGCAAATTTGTTTTAAGATCAATTAATTATGGCTATAGTAGGGGGGAGATGTCAGTTACTCAGAAACAAGGTATTATTGCATGTATCCCAAAGGGAGATAAACCGAAACAATACATGAAGAACTGGCGGCCTATTAGCTTACCAATTTTGATCAGCAATTATCAAACATGTTTTTTTCCTTGACGATATATAGGGGAGAATACTCGTCTAATATATGATCTACTTTTATATACAGAAGATAATGATATACCTGGAATACTCCTCCTCATTGATTTTGAAAAGGAATTGAACTCCATTTCATGGTCTTTTATTGAAAATGTTCTTGAGTTCTTTAATTTTGGCTATTCAATAAAATGTTGGGTGAAAACTTTTTATACTAATATAAAATTAGCTGTTACACAAAATAATTTTTTGTCAGAGTTTTTCGAAAGTCAAAGAGGTTTCAGACATGAGATGCTCTTTCGCCATATATTTTCCTACTTTGTGCAGAAATTCTTGGTATACTTGTTCGTCACGATAAGGATATAAAAGGCATAACTATAGACGATACAGAATATTTATTATCTCAGAATGCAGACGATACATCATTAATTCTTGATGGTTTGCCAGACACTTTGGACGCATCTCTTCGTTTATTACAAAGATATGCAGATATGTCAAGACTTAAAATAAATCTAGACAAGACGGAGGTGGTGTGGATTGGAAAAAAAGGTTTAGCCAAAGAACTATGTGTGTAAATTGGGGACTGAAGTGGGGTTCCAGCAGATTTACTTTATGGGGAGTTAAATTTTCTGTGGATCTTAAAGAGATGGAAATCTTAAATTATATTCCAAAAATTAAAGAAATAGAAAATGTTTTTAAACAATGGTCTAATCAAATATTGTCTCCCATTGGAAAATTAACAGTCATTAAAACCATTTATTCCTTACAATACCTTGCCTAAAAGACAACTTGTTGAAAGAATTGATGGGTAAAATATATTTCTTCATATGGGATGGTAAACCTGACTAGGTCAAGAGAGACATTCTCTGTCAACCATATAGTCTATTGAAAACTTGCAATTTCTAAATTTAAGAAAATTTGATAAAAAACATAAGTGTTCCATGGAACACGCATCAATTTTTTGTCTTGATATTGTTATACATGGAATGAATTAATAATATATTTATACAGGACAGAACAATAACATCACATGTGACAAAAGTCTGTTTCTTGACGCACATTAACCAATACCTTTAAGCTACCTGTACAGCTAACAACCGCACACCTTGACAGAAGAGATATCCAGCCTAAATAATGTCGAAATTCAGCAGCTAAACATAGCAATGAAAGTTGAAAATTACTTTAAAACAAATTACCTTTCAAACAACGGCAGTAGAATACCGAAGGAACAAAGGGGTGAAATTCACAAAAATCGAAGTCCAAAGACAGGGCAAAAACGTGAACACAGAAAACAATGACGTTAGACACAAAAACAATGACGCCAGACAGAAACAAAGCACAGAACCAGAAGCCACAACATTCAGAACAAAGGCACTCACAGTGTGAACTCTAGTGAAACTGAGAGTGACACCAGGTGCTGCGGAAGGGTAAGCATGTCCTGCTCTGTTAACAGCACCCGTCACACGGTAAGTAAGGTATATATATTTTTGAAAGATCTGTTAGGTGACTGATTGGTTAATGTCTTTTGCTAACTCTGAGACTAAACCAATTAAAAATCATGGTACGTGTTACTTCTCTAACCCTCAAACAGTACCAAACGACGTAGTGAGAAAATACAAACTGTGAGGGTATAAAGTACATAAAAACAATGAAAGGATATGGAATAGATGCACAATGACAAAGTCTACATATTCATGACGAAATCCCTATATAGGGCCGCACCGGTTTGAGCGGAATTCCCTTGCTAAAAATGTTGAACAACGCTTCATCCATCATTTTTGTCATGGATGCGGGGTCGTCAACAAGCATAACATATCGGACAAAGTACTCTTACAAACACTGTCATCCGTTGCCCGACAAAGGGACCAAAAGACAATACAACAGGGCACTCATCTAGTTGATTGTAAGAAAACTTGGCAAGTAAAATCGGGAAATGGGGCCAATATATTTACAGATTGCCAGAAAAATTGTTTAAATTTTACAAAGCAAGACAGCCAAATGTTGAGTTTTGATAGTGCATTCATATTAGAAATTCTCACATGAACAAGTACACCATAGCTGACAATATACAGAGCATACACCTCAAGCACGGGAAATCTTTTTACGGACCCCACACTGCACAAGAGACAAACCTTACGTTAAAGAAACAAATAAAGGGATATGGGTAAATGTACATGGGACAAAATCTCTAAAAGATACATGGTAAGATTGAGCAATTCGAACAACGGTTTCATTGTTGTTCTTCATCTTGAAGTCATCATTAGGCCTTCAACAAAGAGCAACCACTCTTACCTCGTAGTAAGTTCAAGACGGCCCCTAGCACCGGTTTGGGCGGAATGCACTTGCTAAATGGTGAACAACGCTTCATCCATTCCCCTTTTTACATCATTTTGTCATGGATTCGGGGTTGTCAACAAGCACAACATATCGGGCAAAGTAGTCTTACAAACAACGTTGCCCGACAAAGGGACAACAGACAATACAATATCGCACTCATCGATTTGATTGTAAGAAAACTTTGCAAGTAAAATTGTGTGATATGGGCAATATTTATACAGATGGCAAGAAAAATAGTTTAAATTTACAAAACAAGAAAGCCAAGTGTTGAATTTTGATAGTGCGTTCATATTAGAAATTCTAACATGAACAAATACACCATAACTGACAAAATATACAGAGCATACACCTCAAGCAAGGGGAATCTTTTTATGGACTCCACACTGCACGAGCGACAATCTCCACGGTAAATGAACAAATGAGGGGACATAGAGTAAATGTAGATGGGACAAAATCCCTAAAATATACACGGTAAGACTAAGCAAATGGAACAACGTTTTCAGTGTTGTTCTTCATCTTGAAGTCACCATGATGTCTTCAACAAAGAGTAACCAATCTTACCTCATAGTAAGTTCAAGATGGCCCCTAGCACCGGTTCGAGCGGAATTCACTTGCTAAATGTTGAACAACGCTACATCCATCCCCTGTTTAGTTCTTCTTATTGGACAACGTTTGGATTATGGCTTTCCATATTTATCCCCGCACTTTCGAAGAAAGTTCGGGGATAATGTTATACCCTCCGTCTGTCCGTCCGTCCGTCCGTCCGTCATACTTTTTTTGTGACTCAAACTCCTCCTACATTTTTGGATTTAGGGATTTAATTTTGTTGTAGAATTGTTGCATATAGTCTGCAGATGCGCAATAAGCTTTCGGAATTTCGATGTTGGTCTTGGTGCAAACAAGAGGCCCCATGATGTCAATTTTTACACATGTGGCATGTGACACAAACTCCTCCTACATTTATGGATTTAGGGATTTAATTTTGTTATAGAATTGTTGCATATAGTCTTTAGATGCGCAATAAGCTTTCGGATTTTTGATATTGGTCTTGTTGCAAACAAGAGGCCCCATGATGTCAATTTTAACAAAGACCAAAAGATGTGGATTAGACACATCTGGCATGTGACGCAAACTCCTCCTACAGTTTTGGATTTAGGGATCAAATCTTTTATGCAGAATTGTTGCATATGGTCTATAGATTTGCAATAAGCTTTTGGAATTTTGGTTCCGGTTCCAACTTTGGTAAACTTCCTGAAAATGTCAAAGACACATATTTTTTATTAAATTTGGCATATTATCTTATATTCTGACAAGTGTTTGGTAAAAAAACAAAATTCTGCAAACTTTGGATTATGAAAGGCAGTTCCAATTTTGGTAAATTTCCTGAAAGTCTCAAAGACCACTTATTTTTTGGAATTCTACCTAGCAACCATACTTAAAATTTTTGTGTAGTTTAGGACGAACATTTTCATGAATTGGATTTCCAAAATATTTTATTCCAATTTTGGTAAATTTCCTGAAAGTCTCAAAAACCACTTTTTTTTGGAATTCTACCTAGCAACCATACTAAAATTGTTTATTTAGTTTAGGAAAAACATTTTCATCAACTGGATTTCTTAAATATTGATTCCAATCTTGGTAAATCTCCTGAAAGTCTCGAAGACCACTTATTTTTTGGAATTCTACTTAGCAACCATATATCCTAGAATTCTTTTAGCAACAATAATGACTATCAATAGGTAGATTTGAAAAAATAATGAGAAAAATTATGCCAAGGGTTTATAACAACTTTTCTGTGTCAAACAGGGAGTGCGGGGATAGCTGTCGTTTCCGACAACTTCTAGTATTTGATTGTAATGCTGCTGATGAGAGATTACTCCTTGAAACACGTGTACAGCATAACGAAATTTACTGCTTTTTATGCAACTTCGGTATTTTGTATTTTACATCATTTTTGTCTTGGACTCGGGGTCGTCAACAAGCATAACATATCGGACAAAGTACTCTTACAAATAACAAAATACCGAAGTTACTGTTAATTAATTTTCTGCATATGCGCATATCGACAACTTATGTCTCATCAGTGCAGATCAAGCAAAAATATTTGAAAGTCCATTAACCGAAAAACGTGTGAAAGCTGATAGAGAACAAATAACCAAAAGTGTGTAAATAGAAAAGCCAAAATTCAGCTAAGGACTGAGCTATGCATGAGGAAGATACTCCTTAGTTTTAACAAAATTTTGTAAAATTTAGATATTGCAAGTTTTAACAAAGTCGATTACTGTAATCCGTTGCCCGACAAAGGGACCAATAGACAATACAACATCGCACTCATCGAATTTTACAAAACAAGAAAGCCAAATGTTGAATTTTGATAGTGCATCCATATGAGAAATTCTCACATGAACAAATACGTCATAACTGACCAAACAAACAGAGCATACATTCGTATTTCTTGGTAAACATAATACATCTTTTGTATAAAATAGTTTGAATAGAACTTTTTTTCACGATTTTGTAGGACATGTTTCGCCTTCCATGACGGATTCTGGTTGCCCTTTATGTTGTAAACCACAGTCAAATACTTCAGTTTCAACGAGGAGGCCTAGTGCAGAGCGAGAGAAGTCCAGTACAGAAGAAAGCTTACAACGGGAGAAGTCCAGTACAGGAACCAGTGGACAACAAAATATGTCTTGTACAGAATTCGGCGTACAACAGAAGAAACCAAATAAAGAAGCCACTGTACATCGGCAAAAGTATGGTCCAGAAGCAAGTGTACAGCCGAAGAATAAGAGATTTCAAAGTACCCAAATGAAAAATGAAAAGAATGAAATGGGGTATTCTGATGTCAGGCCGTTAGGACCCCACAACGAAAATGCTAGTTCAACAATTGAAAATAAATATTTCAGAAAGCCTGAATCATTTCAAAGAGAATGGACAAAACAATCACCTAATAACTTCAATCACAGACAACGCGACCAATTTAGAAGACCGAGAAAATCTGAGTCTGAAAAGCGTCGTCACGAAAGAGTATCGCAGCCAATGTCTCTGAGTGATTTTATAACTATTGACAATGCCAAATCTAAATCGACGGTTAATGATGCCTGTATAGACAGTGAAAGTACACAAAAAATCAGAAAAGAGCCCAACAAGGAAACAGAAGAATTTCCTGTCCTACGAAATGTAAGACAAGAAGGTAGTGGTAATCTTGAACTTTATCGAAAAAAGGACGAAGAGTCTTTTCCGCAACTCCAAAAACAGAAACAACGAAAGAAGAAGGGCAAATGAGTCATTAAATGTCATATATAATTACATGCATATCATTAGAAATAATTAGATGTACATGGGTTATCAACATCCTTTTGTGATTTATTTTTCACGAAAGTATTTTTTTATATGAAGCAATACTACCATTTAAACTTGAGAATACAGGCAGTTGATGTGTACTATTGTATTACTTATTGTTTGTCAATACCTTTGTCTTTAAATGTATATTGCCAAGATAGAAATAAACATAACAAAGTAGCTGAAAACCGCCGGAAAGTCGACCACAATGGTCCTGACTTGGTACAGGCATTTCAAAAGAAAGGATGGGTTAAACCGGTTCTATAGGATTGTAGCACCAAACCAAAGCGTCCAGTACTTCATTACTGGCTTTAAAACCGATCATTTGAAAATTTACATATAGGTCTAATTAAGGAATATCTCCCTCATGTACACCTTTGTCATGAGGGGATTGTTATGTTACTTGTAAGCACTTTAAGGGATATTCGCTGGTCAATTTTTAAAATAACAAAAATTTCAATTAAATGTGCTTTTTAAAAGAAAATTTCAAAAGAAGTAATTTCAGCCCCCCCCCCCCAAAAAACAAAAAAACCCAAACAAAATCAGATAGGTTATGGATGTAATTTTTGAGATACAAGTATTTGCAAAATGGTAGGAAACTGAACCCATCTGCATTTTTCATAGGTTTAACATGCACAATGTTTATACTTAAGATTTTTATTTTTTTGTCAATTCTTTTATATGTTTGGATTGTGTCTTCCAACTGTTTTATTTGCACCGGAGAGGAACACATAACTAAACTTTGCTGCAATTTGGAGTCCAGCTGTTATATCTGCATCGAAAAACACACAGAGCTAAACTATACTGCAATTTAGAATCCATTTGTTATATCTGCACCTAAAACATACAGAACTAAACTTTAGGGGACGACCATTTGATTTTCATGAGGGTCTCGGACGATTTTGTAAATATAATTTAATCTTGGTCCCAGTGAAAATAAATATTCTAATCCTACTTGTCATGAAAATGAATAATTCAATTTTTATTTGAAGAATAAATGTATTGTTGCAAATGCAAATAAATGATTTGATGGGACATTTAGTGAACGGTTTTCGTCGAGATTTTCGTGAAAGTAAATAAATTTTCTAGGCAAAATCGCCCAAGTCTCCCCCTGAAAATCAAATGCAAATTACTGCAATTTGGAAATTTATTACTTTGTTCTTTCAATTTATTTTGAAGTCATACTCCAACAGTATTGCCGATGGATACAGAAAAGTTATTTTATGTGTTAAGCAATATCTATTATGTGAAATTTAGTATCATTTCAAATTAACTTTATTCCAAATATAGAAAATACAAAAAATAAAAAAAAAAATCATCAAAACGTTAAAAATAATTAAAAAATGAATGAACGAAAATGAGAAATGAAGAAAGACAAAAAGAAATGAGAAAGTAAGAAAGACAAAAGGAAAAATGAAAACTGATGGAACGGACAACACATGGTTTTACATTGTTTGTATCCATTTTGTCTGCCATTGTTCAGTAACTTGTGTTTTTACATTGTTGTGTATCGATACCAATTTTGTTAGAACTTATAGAATATTTATTGTTTATCATTGTCAATAATTTATGCATGAAATGAAATTAAGAATTTTATTTACTAGTACTTGTGTAGTTTTGTTGTGACATGTTTGTTGTGTACGATTCATAAGATATTGTTTTCATTAATTTCAAAATACAAATGAAAAAAAAAATATCCATTTATTGATTCACTTGATTGTTAATCAGTAGACATCGAACATTACTTTATTTGTATATTCCGTGACAAATAAACGTGGGGATATTGTTTACCGGCTTCTGTTTGTCCGAACATTGGGTACATGTTTTCTTCATCCAACTCTCCTTTCATTTTTTCTGCTTGGAAGTTTATATTTATGACCATTATTCTTGGTACGTATTTTAATTTCAATGCATTTCAAAGAAAAATTCGAAATGATTGTTGAAGTTTTTGGGTGCTAGGCCAAAATAGTTATTATCAACTGAAAATTGATTTCATCAACAAAACTGTTGAAGTAATTCTTTTATTTGTTCAATTTTTGAGGTTAATACAAATTGTTCAACTTTATTGCTAACAATGAATGGTAAAGGAGTAACAAAGTCTGTACAAGTCGATGGCAAAAACAGCAAAGGAACAACGCTTTTATTGTTGTTCTTTATCTTGAAGTCACCATGAAGCCTTCAACAATGAGATGTGACTATACCTCATAGTATGTTCAAGACGACCGCTAGCACCGGTTTGCGTGGAAATCATTGCAACAACGATACATCCATGTTCTTATTTTTAAATTAATGCGGGGTCGTCAACAAACATGAAATTTAATTATGTCTTCCCTCTCTTAATGGGGAGACATTGTTTTTGTCTTTTCTGTCTGTCGTCCGTCCGCCCGTCCATCAGTCTATCCGTTCGTCCGTCACAAAGTTTGTTGACGCCTATTCTCTTACATTTACTATCAGATTTCGATCAAACTTGTTGACCTTCATGCCTATTTGTACATATTGTCCGACTGGATTGTTCAGCCAATTCTTTTTGGAGTTATACCCCTTTTTGACATAATTTTGCTAAATTAAATTTGTGTACGCTAATTCTTATATATCTCCATTGGATTTGAACCAAACTTTACAGAATTGTTAACAATCGTGCCTTGTTATGCATATTGTCTTGCCGGAGTGATCGGTCAATTTTTGTTTGGAGTAATACCCTTTTTTGACATAGAATTTTGATGAATTAATTTTTGGACCTTAATGATCCGACATCTTTCATTGGATTTCGACCAGATTTTACAGAATTGTTGATCATCATGCCTTGTTGTGCATATTGTCTGGCCGGAGTGATAGGCCAAATTTTTGTTGGAGTTTTGCCCCTTTTTGACATAAAATTTTGATAAATTAAGTTTGTGCACGCTAATTCTCCAACATCTAGACAGCCCCTAGTACCGGTTGAGCGGAATTCATTGTTAATTGTCGAACAACGCTACATTCATGTTCCTGTTCATCTATGGATGCGAGGTTGTCAACCATCAAAATTAACTGGCAAAGTGTTCTTCATTGGCGGATCCAAAGGGGGGACCCCCTTTTTTTGGACAATCATATATTTTTTAATGAATATCATGATGTATTACTAAGAAAATCCTCAAAAATGTTCATTTGTTTTTTAAACGGAACCCCCTCCTTTTCAAATTGTCTGGATCCGCGCCTGTTCTTACAACCAGTGCCATCCGTTATCCGACAAAAACTATCACAACATATAAACAACCATAGGGCATCAAGGATATGGAGTAGAAGCGCACATGACACAAAGTCTCTACAAAGACGTCTTTAAGAATAAAAGTAATGGAAAATTTCTTTTACTGTTGTTCTTATTGAAGACTCCTTTTTTTACTGTTGTTCTTCATCTTCAAGGCTCATTCTTTTACTTTTGTTCTTTATTTTGAAGGCTCCTTCTTTTACTGTCGTTCTTATTGAAGGCTCCTTCTTTTACTGTTGTTCTTCATCTTGAAGGCTCCTGCTTTTACCTTTGTTCTTCATCTTGAAGGCTCCTTCTTTTACTGTTGTTCTTCATCTTGAAGGCTCCTTCTTTTACTTTTGTTCTTCATATTGAAGGCTCCTTCTTTTACTTTTGTTCTTCATCTTGAAGGCTCCTTCTTTAACTATTGTTCTTCTTATTCAAGGGCTCCTTCTTTTACTGTTGTTCTTCATCTTGAAGGCTCATTCTTTTACTGTTGTTATCTTGAAAGCTCCTTCTTTTACTTTTGTTCTTCATCTTGAAGGCTCCTTTTTTTACTTTTGATCTTCATCTTGAAGGCTCCTTCTTTTACTGTTGTTCTTCTTCTTTTATTGTTGTTTTTCATCTTGAAGGCTTCTTCTTTTACTTTTGTTCTTCATCTTGAAGGCTCCTTCTTTTACTGTTGTTCTTCATCTTGAAGGCTCCTTCTTTTACTTTTGTTTTTCATCTTGAAGGCTCCTTCTTTTACTTTTGTTCTTCTTATTGAAGGTTCCTTCTTTTCTGTTGTTTTTCATCTGGAAGGCTCTTTCTTTTACTGTTGTTCTTCATCTTGAAGGCTCCTTCTTTTACTGTTGTTCTTCATCTTGAAGGCACCTTCTTTTACTTTTGTTTTTCATCTTGAAGGCTCCTTCTTTTACTTTTGTTCTTCATCTTGAAGGCTCCTTCTTTTACTGTTGTTCTTCATCTTGAAGGCTCCTTCTTTTACTTTTGTTCTTCATCTTGAAGACTCCTTCTTTTACTGTTGTTCTTCTTATTGAAGGCTCCTTCTTTTCTGTTGTTTTTCATCTTGAAGACTCTTTCTTTTACTGTTGTTCTTATTGAAGGCTCCTTCTTTTACTGTTGTTCTTCTTATTGAAGGCTCCTTCTTTTACTTTTGTTTTTCATCTTGAAGGCTCCTTCTTTTACTTTTGTTCTTCATCTTGAAGGCTCCTTCTTTTATTGTTGTTCATCTTATTAAAGGCTACTTTTTTTACTTTTGTTCTTCATCTTGAAGGCTCTTTCTTTAACTTTTATTCTTCTTATTGAAGGCTCCTTCTTTTACTGTTGTTCTTCATCTGAAAGGCTCCTTTTACTGTTGTTCTTCTCCTTGGAGGCTCCTTCTTTAACTGTTGTTTTTCATCTTGAAGGCTCCTTCTTTTACTGTAATTCTTCTTATTGAAGGCTCGCCCTTTTATTGTTGTTTTTCATCTTGAAGGCTCCTTCTTTTACTGTTGTTCTTCATCTTGAAGGCTCCTTCTTTTATTGTTGTTTTTCATCTTGAAGGCTCCTTCTTTTACTGTAATTCTTCTTATTGAAGGCTCCTTCTTTTATTGTTGTTCTTCTTATTGAATGCTCCTTCTTTTATTGTTGTTCTTCATCTTGAAGGCTCCTTCTTTTATTGTTGTTCTTCACCTTGAAGGCTCCTTCTTTTACTGTTGTTCTTCTTATTGAAGGCTCCTTCTTTTATTGTTGTTCTTCATCTTGAAGGCTCCTTCTTTAAATGTTGTTCTTCTTATTGAAGACTCCTTCTTTTATTGTTGTTTTTCATCTTGAAGGCTCCTTTAACTGTTGTTCTTCATCTTGAAGGCTCCTTCTTTTATTGTTGTTTTCATCTTGAAGCTCCTTCTTTTACTGTTGTTCTTCTAATTGAAGGCTCCTTCCTTTATTGTTGTTTATCCTTTTGAAGGCTCCTTCTTTTACTGTTCTTCTTCATCTTGAAGGCTCCTTCTCTCACTGTTGTTCATCTTGAAGGCTCCTTCTTTTACTGTTGTTCTTTTTATTTAAGGCTCTTTTTTTTATTGTTGTTCTTCATCTTGAAGGCTCCTTCTTTTATTGTTGTTCTTCTTCTTAAAGGCTCCTTCTCTTACTGTTGTTCTTCTTATTAAAGGCTCCTTCTTTTATTGTTGTTCTTCTTACTAAAGGCTCCTTCTTTTACTTTTGGTCTTCATCTTGAAGGCTCCTTCTTTTATTGTTGTTTTTCATCTTGAAGGCTCCTTCTTTTACTGTTGTTCTTCATATTGAATTCTCCTTCTTTTACTGTTGTTCATCTTGAAGGCTCCTATTACTGATGTTTTTCTTATCGAAGGCTCCTTCTTTTATTGTTGTTCTTCATCTTGAAGGCTCCTTCTTTTATTGTTGTTCTTCATCTTGAAGGTTCCTTCTTTTACTGTTGTTCTTCTTATTGAAGGCTCCTTCTTTTATTGTTGTTCATGTTATTGAAGGCTCCTTCTTTTACTTTTGTTCTTCATCTTGAAGGCTCCTTCGTTTACAGTTGTTTTTCTTATTGAAGGCTCCTTCTTTTACTGTTGTTCTTCATCTTGAAGGCTCC
>MJUU01043798.1:20004-65061 GCA_002080025.1 Modiolus philippinarum | reverse complement strand
TGTTGTTTTTCATCTTGAAGGCTCCTTCTTTTACTGTTGTTCTTCATCTTCAAGGCTCCTTCTTCTACTGTTGTTCTTCATCTTGAAGGCTCCTTCTTTTACTGTTGTTCTTCATCTTGAAGGCTCCTTCTTTTATTGTTGTTTTTCATCTTGAAGGCTCCTTCTTTTACTGTTGTTCTTCATCTTGAAGGCTCCTTCTTCTACTGTTCTTTTTTATCTTGAAGGCTCGTTCTTTTACTGTTGTTCTTCATCTTCAAGGCTCCTTCTTCTACTGTTGTTCTTCATCTTGAAGGCTCCTTCTTTTACTGTTGTTCTTCCTATTGAAGGCTCCTTCTTTTACTGTTGTTCTTCTTATTGAAGGCTCCTTCTTTTACTTTTGTTTTTCATCTTGAAGGGTCCTTCTTTTATTGTTGTTTTTCATATTGAAGGTTCTTTCTTTTACCGTTGTTCTTCATCTTGAAGGCTCCTTGTTATACTGTTGTTTTTCTTATTGAAGGCTTCTTCTTTTATTGTTGTTTATCTTATTGAAGGCTTCTTCGTTTACTTTTGTTCTTCATCTTGAAGCCTGAAACTTTTACTGTTGTTCTTCATCTTGAAGGCTCCTTCTTTTACTGTTGTTCTTCATCTTTAAGGGCTCCTTCTTCTACTGTTGTTTTTCATCTTGAAGGCTCATTCTTTTACTGTTGTTTTTCATCTTAAAGGCTCCTTCTTTTACTGTTGTTCGTCATCTTGAAGGCTCCCTCTTTAACTTTTGTTCTTCTTATTGAAGACTCCTTCTTTTATTGTTGTTTTTCATCTTGAAAGCTCCTTCTTTCACTGTTGTTCTTCATCTTGAAGGCTCCTTCTTTTACTGTTGTTCTTCATTTTGAAGGCTCCTTCCTTTATTGTTGCTTTTCATCTTGAAGGCTCCTTCTTTTACTTTTGTTCTTCATCTTGAAGGCTCCTTCTTTTACTGTTGTTCTTCATCTTGAAGGCTCCTTTTAATGTTGTACTTCATCTTGAAGGCTTCTTCTTTTATTGTTGTTTTTCATCTTAAAGGCTCCTTATACTGTTGTTCTTCATCTTGAAGGCTCCTTCTTTTATTGTTGTTTTTCATCTTGAAGGCTCCTTCTTTTATTGTTGTTCTTCTTCTTGAAGGCTCCTTCTTTTACTGTTGTTCTTCTTATTGAAGGCTCCTTCTTTTATTGTACCCCCGCTTTGTAAAAGTGGAGGGTATATAGTGATGGTGGTGTCCGTCCGTCTGTCCGTCCGTCCGTCCGTCATTCCGTCCGTCCGTAACACTTTTACTGTCAAAGTTTTCTCGGCTTCTACAGGTGGGAATGATTTGATATTTAGTCTCAAGCTTCATATAGATGAGTTGTACCGTGTAAGCTATTTTCAGGTTTGTTGCGCTATTACTTCCTGTTTACCGATACATTGATACTTAGTTATATATACCACTACTAATGAAAATTTTCGTCAAAGTTTTCTTTGCTTCTGTATGTGGAAATGATTTAATATTTATTCTCAACCTTCATAATGATGAGTTGTACCGTGTAAGCTATTTTCAAGTTTGTGGCGCTACTACTTCCTGTTTGCAGATACATTAATACTTAGTTTCATATACCACTACTAATGAAAATTTTTCTTCAAAGTTTTCTCTTCTTCCAAAAGTGGAAATGAGAGCTTCATGATGATGAGTTGTACCGTGTAAGCTATTTTCAGGTTTGTTGCGCTACTACTTCCTGTTTACCGATACATTGGTATGTTGATACTTAGCCTAAATTAAGTTTTTTGAATAACATTAAAAGACGCAGTTGACTTTAAAGATCAGCCTTTTATTTAAACTTCTTATTATATTGGGCATGCGGGGGTATTCATTTGTGGCCCAGTGGACCACAGTACCTCTAGTTGTTGTTTATCTTACTGAAGGCTCCTTCGTTTACTGTTGTTCTTCATCTTGAAGGCTACTTCTTTTACTGTTGTTCTTCATCTTGAAGGCTCCTTCTTTTACTGTTGTTCTTCATCTTGAAGGCTCCTTCTTCTACTGTTGTTCTTCATCTTGAAGGCTGATTCTTTTACTGTTGTTCTTCATCTTGAAGGCTCCTTCTTTTACTGTCGTTCTTCATCTTGAAGGCTCCTTCTTCTACTGTTGTTCTTCATCTTGAAGGCTCCTTCTTTTACTGTTGTTCTTCATCTTGAAGGCTCCTTCTTCTACTGTTGTTCTTCATCTTGAAGGCCCGTTCTTTTACTGTTGTTCTTCATCTTGAAGGCTCCTTCTTCTACTGTTGTTCTTCATCTTGAAGGCTCCATCTTTTATTGTTGTTCTTCATCTTGAAAGTTCCTTCTTTTACTGTTGTTCTTCTTATTGAAGGCCCCTTCTTTTATTGTTGTTCATGTTATTGATGGCTCCTTCTTTTACTTTTGTTCTTCATCTTGAAGGCTCCTTCTTTTACAGTTGTTCTTCTTATTGAAGGCTCCTTCTTTTACTGTTGTTCTTCATCTTGAAGGCTCCCTCTTTTACTGTTGTTCTTCATCTTCAAGGCTCCTTCTTTTATTGTTGTTATTCATCTTGAATGCTCCTTCTTTTACTTTTGTTCTTCATCTTGGAGGCTCCTTCTTTTACTGTTGTTCTTCATCTTGAAGGCTCCTTCTTTCATTGTTGTTCTTCATCTTGAATGCTCCTTCTTTTACTTTTGTTTTTCATCTTGAAGGCTCCTTCTTTTGCTGTTGTTCTTCATTTGAAGGCTCCTTCTTTTATTGTTGTTTTTCATCTTGAAGGCTGCTTCTTTTACTGGTAATCTTCTTATTGAAGGCTCCTTTTTTATTGTTGTTTTTCTTATTGAAGGCTCATTCTTTTACTTTTGTTCTTCATCTTAAAGGGTCCCTCTTTTACTGTTGTTCTTCATCTGGAAGGCTCCTTCTTTTATTGTTGTTTTTCATCTTGAAGGCTCCTTCTTTTACTGTTGTTCTTCATGTTCAAGGCTCCTTCTTTTACTGTTGTTCTTCTTATTGAAGGCTCTTTCTTTTATTGTTGTTTTTCATCTTAAAGGCTCCTTCTTTTACTGTTGTTCTTCTTATTGAAGGCTCCTTCTTTTACTGTTGTTCTTCTTATTGAAGGCTCCTTCTTTTACTTTTGTTTTTCATCTTGAAGTGTCCTTCTTTTATTGTTGTTTTTCATATTGAAGGTTCTTTCTTTTACCGTTGTTCTTCATCTTGAAGGCTCTTTTTTATACTGTTGTTTTTCTTATTGAAGGCTCCCTCTTTTATTGTTGTTTATCTTATTGAAGGCTTCTTCGTTTACTTTTGTTCTTCATCTTGAAGCCTCAAACTTTTACTGTTGTTCTTCATCTTGAAGGCTCCTTCTTTTACTGTTGTTCTTCATCTTTAAGGGCTCCTTCTTCTACTGTTGTTCTTCATTTTGAAAGCTCATTCTTTTACTGTTGTTCTTCATCTTAAAGGCTCCTTCTGTTACTGTTGTTCTTCATCTTGAAGGCTCCTTCTTTAACTTTTGTTCTTCTTATTGAAGACTCCTTCTTTTATTGTTGTTTTTCATCTTAAAAGCTCCTTCTTTCACTGTTGTTCTTCATCTTGAAGGCTCCTTCTTTTACTGTTGTTCTTCATTTTGAAGGCTCCTTCCTTTATTGTTGCTTTTCTTGAAGGCTCCTTCTTTTATTGTTGTTTTCCATCTTAAAGGCTCCTTATACTGTTGTTCTTCATCTTGAAGGCTCCTTCTTTTATTGTTGATTTTCGTCTTGAAGGCTCCTTCTTTTACTGTTGTTCTTCTAATTGAAGGCTCCTTTTTTATTGTTGTTTTTCATTTTGAAGGCTCCTTCTTTTACTGTTCTTCTTCACCTTGAAGGCTCCTTCTTTTACTGTTGTTAATCTTGAAGGCTCCTTCTTTTACTGTTGTTCTTGTTATTGAAGGCTCCTTCTTTTATTTCTGTTCTTCATCTTGAATTCTCCTTCTTTTATTGTTGTTCTTCTTCTTGAAGGCTCCTTCTTTTACTGTTGTTCTTCTTATTGAAGGCTCCTTCTTTTATTATACCCCCGCTTTGTGAAAGTGGAGGGTATATAGTGATGGGGGTGTCCGTCAGTCTGTCCGTCCGTCCGTCCGTCCGTCATTCCGTCCGTCCGTAACACTTTTACTGTCAAAGTTTTCTCGGCTTCTACAGGTGGGAATGATTTGATATTTAGCATTAGGCTACCAAATGATGAGTTGTACAGTGTCAGATATTTTCATGTTTGTGGCGCTACTACTTCCTGTTTGCCGAGTTTCATATACCACTACTAATAAAAATTTTTCGTCAAAGTTTTCTCTTCTTCCAAAAATGGAAATTATTTCATATTTGGTCTGGAGCTTCATGATAATGAGTTTTACCGTGTAAGCTATTTTCAGGTTGGTTGCGCTACTACTTCCTGTTTACCGATACATTGGTATGTTGATGCTTAGTTATATATACCACTACTAATGAAAATTTTTGTCAAAGTTTTCTCTGCTTCTATAAGTCTAAATGATTTAATATTTAGTCTCAAGCTTCATATAGATGAGTTGTACCGTGTAAGCTATTTTCAGGTTTGTTGCGCTATTACTTCCTGTTTACTGATACATTAATACTTAGTTTCATATACCACTACTAATGAAAATTTTTCGTCAAAGTTTTCTCTTCTTTCAAAAGTGGAAATGATTTCATATTTGGTCTGGAGCTTCATGATGATGAGTTGTACCGTGTAAGCTATTTTCAGGTTTGTCGCGCTACTACTTCCTGTTTACCGATACATTGGTATGTTGATACTTAGCCTAAATTAAGTTTTTTGAATAACATTAAAAGACGCAGTTGACTTTAAAGATCAGCCTTTTATTTAAACTTCTTATTATATTGGGCATGCGGGGGTATTCATTTGTGAACCAGTGGACCACAGTACCTCTAGTTGTTGTTTATCTTACTGAAGGCTCCTTCTTTTACTTTTGTTCTTCTTATTGAAGGCTCCTTCTTTTACTGTTGTTTTTCTTATTGAAGGCTCCTTCTTTTATTGTTGTTTTTCATCTTGAAGGCTCCTTCTTTTATTGTTGTTTTTCATATTGAAGGTTCTTTCTTATACCGTTATTCTTCATCTTGAAGGCTCCTTCTTATACTGTTGTTTTTCTTATTGAAGGCTCCTTCTTTTATTGTTGTTTATCTTATTGAAGGCTTCTTCGTTTACTTTTGTTCTTCATATTGAAGCCTAAAACTTTTACTGTTGTTCTTCATCTTGAAGGCTCCTTCTTTTACCGTTGTTCTTCTTCTTGAAGGCTCCTTCTTCTACTGTTGTTCTTCATCTTGAAGGCTCATTCTTTTACTGTTGTTCTTCATCTTGAAGGCTCCATCTTTTTTTGTTGTTCATCTTGAAGGCTCCTTATTGTACTGTTTTTCTTCTTATTGAAGGCTCCTTCTCTTATGTTTGTTCTTCATCTTGAAGGCTCCTTCTTTTATTGTTGTTTTTCATCTTGAAGGTTCCTTCCTTTACTGTTGTTCTTCTTATTCTAAGGCCCCTTTTTTATTGTTGTTCATGTTATTGAAGGCTCCTTCTTTTACTTTTGTTCTTCATCTTGAAGGCTCCTTCTTTTACAGTTGTTCTTCTTATTGAAGGCTCGTTCTGTTACTGTTGTTCTTCATCTTGAAGGCTCCCTCTTTTACTGTTGTTCTTCATCTTAAAGGCTCCTTCTTTTATTGTTGTTTTTCATCTTGAATGTTCCTTCTTTTACTTTTGTTCTTCATCTTGAAGGCTCCTTCTTTACTGTTGTTCTTCATCTTGAAGGCTCCTTCTTTTATTGTTGTTTTTCATCTTGAAGGCTCCTTCTTTTACTGGTAATCTTCTTATTGAAGGCTCCTTCTTTTATTGTTGTTTTTCTTATTGAAGGCTCATTCTTTTACTCTTGTTATTCATCTTAAAGGGTCCCTCTTTTACTGTTGTTCTTCATCTTGAAGGCTCCTTCTTTTATTGTTGTTTTTCATATTGAAGGCTCCTTCTTTTTCTGTTGTTCTTCATCTTGAAGGCTCCTTCTTTCATTGTTGTTTTTCATCTTGAAGGCTCCTTCTTTTACTGTTGTTCTTCTTATTGAAGGCTCTTTCTTTTACTGTTGTTCTTCTTATAAAAGGCTCCTTCTTTTACTGTTGTTCTTCTTATTCAAGGCTCCTTCTTTTATTGTTGTTCTTCATCTTGAAGGCTCCTTTTTTTACTGTTGTTCTTCTTCTTGAAGGCTCCTTCTTTTACTATAGTTCTTCATCTTGAAGGCTCCTTCTTTAACTTTTGTTCTTCTTATTGAAGACTCCTTCTTTTATTGTTGTTTTTCATCTTGAAGGCTCCTTCTTTTACTTTTGTTCTTCATCTTGAATGCTCCTTCTTTAACTGTTGTTCTTCATCTTGAAGGCTCCTTCCTTTATTGTTGTTTTTCATCTTGAAGGCTTCTTCTTTTACTTTTGTTCTTGATCTTGAAGGCTCCTTCTTTTACTGTTGTTCTTCATCTTGAAGGTTCCTTTTACTGTTGTTCTTCATCTTGAAGGCTCCTTCTTTTATTGTTGTTCTTCTTCTTGAAGGCTCCTTCTTTTACTGTTGTTCTTCTTATTGAAGGCTCCTTCTTTTATTGTTGTTTTATCTTACTGAAGGCTCCTTCTTTACTGTTCTCCTTCACCTTGAAGGCTCCTTCTTTTACTGTTGTTCATCTTGAAGGCTCCTTCTTTTACTGTTGTTCTTCTTATTGGAGGGTCCTTCTTTTATTGTTGTTTTTTATCTTGAAGGCTCCTTTTTTTATTGTTGTTGTTCTTTTTGAAGGCTCCTTCTTTTACTGTTGTTCTTCTTATTGAAGGCTCCTTCTTTTATTGTTGTTTATCTTACTGAAGGCTCCTTCTTTTACTTTTGTTCTTCATCTTGAAGGCTCCTTCTTTTATTGTTGTTTTTTATTTTGAAAGCTCCTTCTTTACTGTTGTTCTTCATCTTGAAGGCTCCATCTTTTTCTGTTGTTCATCTTGAAGGCTCCTTGTTTTACTGTTGTTCTTCTTATTGAAGGCTCCTTCTCTTCTTGTTGTTCTTCATCTTGAAGACTCCTTCTTTTATTGTTGTTCTTCATCTTGAAGGTTCCTTCTTTTACTGTTGTTCTTCTTATTGAAGGCTCCTTCTTTCATTGTTGTTCATGTTATTGAAGGCTCCTTCTTTTTACTTTTGTTCTTCATCTTGAAGGCTCCTTCTTTTACAGTTGTTCTTCATTTTGAAGGCTCCTTCTTTTACTGTTGTTCTTCATCTTGAAGGCTCCTTCTTTTACTGTTGTTCTTCATCTTGAAGGCTCCTTGTTTTATTGTTGTTTTTCATCTTGAATGCTCCTTCTTTTACTTTTGTTCTCCATCTTGAAGGCTCCTTCTTTTACTGTTGTTCTTCATTTTGAAGGCTCCTTCTGTTATTGTTGTTTTTCATCTTGAAGGCACTTTCTTTTACTGTTAATCTTCTTATTGAAGGCTCCTTCTTTTATTGTTGTTTTTCTTATTGAAGGTTCCTTCTTTTGCTTTTGTTCTTCATCTTAAAGGGTCCCTCTTTTACTGTTGTTCTTCATTTTGAAGGCTCCTTCTTTTATTGTTGTTTTTCATCTTGAAGGCTCCTTCTTTTACTGTTATTCTTCATCTTGAAGGCTCCTTCTCTTATTGTTGTTTTTCATCTTGAAGGCTCCTTCTTTTACTGTTGTTCTTCTTATTGAAAGCTCTTTCTTTTATTGTTGTTTTTCGTCTTAAAGGCTCCTTCTTTTACTGTTGTTCTTCTTATTGAATGCTCCTTCCTTTACTGTTGTTCTTCTTATTGAAGGTTCCTTCTTTTATTGTTGTTATTCATCTTGAAGGCTCCTTCTTTTATTGTTGTTTTTCATATTGAAGGCTCCTTCTTTTATTGTTGTTTTTCATATTGAAGGCTCCTTCTTTTACTGTTGTTTTTCTTATTGAAGGCTCCTTCTTTTATTGTTGTTTATCTTATTGAAGGCTTCTTCGTTTACTTTTGTTCTTCATCTTGAAGGCTCAATCTTTTACTGTTGTTCTTCATCTTGAAGGCTCCTTCTTTTACTGTTGTTCTTCATCTTGAAGGCTCCTTCTTTTATTGTTGTTCTTCGTCTTGAAGGCTCCTTCTTTTACTTTGGTCTTCATCTTGAAGGCTCCTTCTTTTACTGTTGTTCTTCAACTTCAAGGCTCCTTCTTTAACTTTTGTTCTTCTTATTGTAGACTCCTTCTTTTATTGTTGTTTTTCATCTTGAAGGCTCCTTCGTTTATTTTTGTTCTTCATCTTGAAGGCTCCTTCTTTTACTGTTGTTCTTCATCTTGAAGGCTCTTTCCTTTATTGTTGTTGTTCATCTTGAAGGCTCCTTCTTTTACTGTTGTTCTTCATCTTGAAGGCTCCTTCTTTTATTGTTGTTTTTCATCTTGAAGGCTCCTTTTACTGTTGTTCTTCATCTTGAAGGCTCCTTCTTTAATTGTTGTTCTTCTTCTTGAAGGCTCCTTCTTTTACTGTTGTTCTTCTTATTGAAGGCTCCTTTCTTTTATTATTGTTTATCTTACTGAAGGTTCCTTCTTTACTGTTCTCCTTCACCTTGAAGGCTCCTTCTTTTACTGTTGTTCATCTTGAAGGCTCCTTCTTTTACTGTTGTTCTTCTTATTGGAGGGTCCTTCTTTTACTTTTGTTCTTCATATTGAAGGCTCAAACTTCAACGATAAGCTTTGATCATATACCTTTTAGTAGTTTACTTTTTGACATGAATTAGATGTATATACATGGAGTAATTAATAATATTGATGAAGCACACTCAAACCGATGCTTGGGCCGTCTTAACTTTCTATGAGGAATGAGCATAGCTTCTTGTTGAAAGCCTGCTGGTGACTTCAAGACAAGAAGGGCAAGCATGTCTTGCTGTGCATATCGCACCTATTACACTATTAGTGAGTCAGTCCAAAGTTAAGTCAAATCCATGTAGATGTAAAACATAGCTTAAATGTGTGGTGACAGCCATATAATTTGTGAAGGGACGAAAGTAGCAAAGGCGTAATATATCCCTGGTACTTTGACCAAAATTGTACATGGCTGTCGTTGCCACTTGTCATGATTGAGGGATATGCGATAATGCTTGGTGTATCAGTACAACTCCTTTTAAATGTTTTACGCTAGTAATTTTTATGGTGGGAAAATTTTTCTACCCTAATTCTCGTGGGATGTGTCTAATAATAGTAGATACTTTTTTTGTACTCTAAAATTAATTTCAGTTCATTATAGCAATAATTCATAAGGCCATTGGCTGAGATGTTGATTTTGTTGCTTTATAGCCGAGCAGCAACGAAGGGTTTGAATCATTGATTTCTTGATGGCAAATTATTACACCCAATTCAACTGAAACTTGAAATATATTGTTGGGTATCTGGAGGAATAAAAGCATTTATTTTTTGGAAAGAAGGTAAAAATGCAAGGTTACTTTCACCGAAAATATATTCAAATTTTTAGATATATTTGATTCCGGACAATGTTTACATCCAATTGGAGGGAAACTAGGACATAATCTATATATTTCAGTTATGGTTTACTTATTCTTGGGAGAATTTCTCTAAGGTACACTATCATACTGTCAAATGTTTGCATTATTTTTTGGTTATTTTTTGTTATTGCTTTGACCACCTTATTTATAGTGCCTATATTCCTTGATTAGGCAAGTGTTCTTACAATTGGCTCGATGAGTGTCCTGTGGTTTTTTATATGTTGTAATTGTCTTCTATTAGTCTTTTGGTTGTTGCAACGGATGGCAGTGATTGTAAGAACACATCATAAGTTAATTTTATGTTTGTTGATGCTCACTCATCTATAGAGTAAAAGAAGATCTGGACGTGGGGTTGTTCGACATCTTGGGACAAACTCCACTCAGATCGGTGCGCATGAAGGACAGTCTTCAACTTACTATAGGGTTTGAGGAAGGACAATAAAAGCACTGTCCCATTCCTTGGGTTCAATCGTGAATTTGCGGAGACCTTTCTCATGTGTATATACTGCATATCTATTCATTGTTTATATAATGCGGGGTACTAGGAGGGGGAAATCCTATTAATTTTGGAGAGGAGGTCAAAGGTCAGGAACAAAGTGACAAAAAAAAAAATGGATTCAACATTTTAGAAAAATTTGGTTTCTGGACGATAACTCGTAAATGTTACATCCAATTCAAATGAAAATCTGTACTAAAAGGAGGAGAAAATAAGTCAAGGGTAAATGTCAAAATGACCGAAAATAGATTGAAAATTTAAAATAATTTGGTTTCCACATGTTAATTCAGTAGATTTATATTCAATATATTTTTGGGTACATAAAAGGTGGAAACCCTATTGATTTTAGAGATATGTGGTCAAAGGTCGCATTGACCGAATATATATATATAGATAGAAAATTTCCGAAAAAAGTGATTATCGGATGATAAATTGGATTCAAGTGAAACTTGGATGGATGAAAAGCTATATAAGCTTTGATTCAAATAAAACTGATCATACGATATATGAAGTTGGAACTCGGTTTGTGCAGCCTGGTGCCATTTGATTTTTTTCAATTCAGTTTCATTTTAATTTTTTAATTTCGCTTGTTTTAAAATTCCCTTATTGTATCTCCTGCGCCGGAAAATGATGGAAGCAGTCATAGACATATTTTCCCGCAGTGACCATAGCGTATACTTTTTATAAACCTTTATTTGTTTTAATTCACAATCCGAGAAAATCATAAAAATAAGTATTTGGTGCATCGGGACCTAGAGCTGACAAAACACAAGAAATGCAACGACCTAGCACAGATCAGAAATCCTAATGGATATGGTACAGACAAGATAACATTATGGACAAAGTATAGAAAACTTGATTGATCTGGCAGAGAAAAGACAAGTGAAGGACTTAGGACAGACAGGATAACAAGACAGACCTGGTACACATGATAATAAGATGGGCCTATTTCATACAAAAATGAGATGGACCTCATACCGGCCCGAAAAATGATAGATCTTGAGTGATTAATCTGGGAAAAAAAAGTTAATGTGGTGAACCTGGAACAGACAAGAGTACGACTTATACCTAGTAGACAACAATAACAAAGTAATAAACCAAGTAGCGTGATTGACCTGGTATAGACAAAATCACGTGATGGGGCTGGTTCAAACAAGATTTGTGGATTATTACAGACATATCAACGTGATAGACTTAGTACAGACATACTAGATTACTCGATGGATCTGGTAGATAGCGTGATAGTCCTGGTACAGACACGATGACGGGATAGACTTGTTACAGACACTATTAAATGGACATGAAACGACCAACTAAACGAGGAGGTCCTGGCACAGGCAAAACAAAATGATAGACCTGGTAGACACTATAACGTGATAGCCTGGTATAGACAAGAGGTGATGGACCTGGTCAAGACATCACCTTTTACAAACAAGTTAACATGATAGACCTGTTACAGACAAGATAACGTAATGGACGTTAACAAAAAAGAAAAAAAACAACTTCAGAAACGATTACGTGATACTATTAAACTTAATCTGTACCTTGTCTATCTTCAATATTATGACTTCTCATTATCATTCCACTATTTATATACCTTAAGGACAACCAAAGCAAAACGTAGAAAATAAGCAGTATTTTATAACTTTAGAAAGAGTAAAAAAAAGACAAGGAAGACTGACAAAAAAGTCGTAGTTCCTGTAAAGTGTCTAGCTTTCCATCATTCTCTCTCATTCATATAGTATTGCGTAAAGAGGTAATGAAATCAACATTTCATCTTTTACTGAAGCTGATTACAAACAATTTGAATACATTTACAAATTACTACAACGCCAAAATATTGATACGTGTAACTCGAGTTCTTATGTCGTGCAACGTGGCACTCAGGTTTTTTGGAGGAGTTTGGTTGATACATTTACTTTACCTTTATCTAGAAATTAACAACAATGGTAACTTACAAACCAATTTGTATAAAAACCGGAGTACCTTCACATCTTTAAACTCATTCGCTACTAATGAGTCGATGCAGTGACTTCCACGCAAGTGCTTTGCTGACTATAAATAAGTTACTTAAGCAAGGATATGCTATCCATAACTTGAAGCCTTACGGTCGATATCAAAATTTTGTTGACCGCTACAGGATGTCTATAACCTAGTTCTCGTTAACATCTTTATTTTATCCCTTTCCTCTGGTAAATTATACTTCATATTTGAATTCACATGTTCATCACGGCGGAAAAAGAAGAGATGCTTACTCTTCCGTTGCATCTGATCTCACACCATGGTTTTTTACATAGCAAGTGTTGTTCCTCTTTATGTCTGTGACGTACTTTTGTGATGTCTTTGCTTCTTTGTGTTCCCGATTTTGTCATTGTCTTTGTTGGACTGACGGTTCGATTCTAAATCACTTAACAGAGCGATGTATTGATGAACAATTTGATTTCAATACATTTAAAAGTGATAAATAAACTAGAGGCTCCCAGGAGCCTGTATCGCTCACCTGGCTTTCAGTTGCCAAAATCGTGGTAACATTGTAAGTTATACAGTTTATCATCAGTCTCTCAAACTTAAGTACCTCGAACACCACCAATATCTTGTACAGTATTTAAAGTCTGATCATGATCATGTTGGGCTTTTTTGACAAAAAACATTCTTGCTAAGGACCACTTTCAAGACCAGTTTTGAAATACCAACAATTTTCAACATCGGTTTTGAAGTCGCAACATCAATATCTATTTGGAAACCAAATTTCATTGAAATAGGACAATGTTTAAATTTCCTGCCTTTTTGGCAACCATTTTGAAAATGGCTGTCAGCAAACAATTTTCAACATAAGTTTTTGAAGTTGTGACATCAATACCTATTTGGAAACCAAATTTCATTGAAATCGGACACCATTGAATTTTCCTGCCTATTTTGGCAGCCATTTCAAAATGGCAGTCAACAAACAATTTTCAACACCGGTTTTGAAGTAGTGACATCAATATCCACCTGGATACCATATTTAAATGAAATCAAATAAAGTTGAATTGTCCCGCCTTTTTTGTCCACCATTTTGAAAATGGTGGTCATCGAACAATTGCTAACATCTGTTTTGAAGTTGCGACATCAATACCTATTTGGAAACCAAATTTCATTGAAATCGGACAATGTTGAATTTTCCCTCCTTTTTTTTGGCGGCAATTTTGAAAATGGCGGTCAACAAACAATTTTTTACATCAGTTTTAAAGTTGCAACATCAATACCTATTTGGAAACCAAATTTCATTGAAATCGGACGTTGAATTTTCCCGCCTTTTTTGTGGCGGCCATTTTAAAAATGGCGGACAACAAACTATTTTCAACACCAGTTTTGAAGTCGCCACAGCATGGCAAACATTTTATCATGTTACACTTAATCTTCATCTTCTATAGGTTTGAAAAAAAAAGACAAATACAAAATTTTAAAAATTCGGTGAAAAAAGGGCAATAACTCCTACAAGGGTTTATAGATTTCCTTCAATATTTCAGGGTGGGTAGATCTTGATATACTGAACATTTTTTGCAATTTACACTTGACCTCTATCTGTTACACTTTTTGAAATAAAAAATCAAAAAATGCAAAATTTTAAAAATTTTACGGAAAAAGGACTACAACTCCGAGACGGGTTTTCAGATTTTCTTCAAAATTGCACAGTGGGTAGATCTAATCACGCTGATCATTTTTATCCCATTTCAGATTTTTGATATCTGTAAGGGTTTTCTAGTAATTTGCAAAAAACGGCAATTTACCCCTTATGTTCTATTTTTAGTAACAGCGGCCATGTTGTTTAGTCTACGGACATAAAAATCACAAATTTGAAAGTGCATTCCTTGGTGATGATTCTTAGAATAAAAGTTAACGGACACACGGACGGACGACGGACGCCAAGTGATGACAAAAGCTCACATGGCCTTTGACCAGGTGAGCTAAAATAAAACAAAATGCGACCATGAAGTAACTCCACACAGATGAAACATACAAATAGAGGCTCTCAAGAACATGTATAGCTCGATTGGCAAATGGCAGACATAGAAAATCCAAATAACTTCAATTTTAAAGGTTCTCATTTTCTAGTTTTTTAATAGTCCTGTATATAATACGGTAAAATGTGTCAGAAGAGAAGATCTATGAATCATTTTCTCATAGCGTTCCAAGTTTAACATTTTTATACTCATCATCTTGGACGAGGTAAAATTCACAAACCTTGAAGACGACCAACCAAAAACTAAATGTGAAGTCCAAGAGACAAAAAGACAAAGCAGGTGACAATCCATTGTAATATTGTAGACCGCAATGGTCCCTACTTGGTACAGACATTTCAAAAGAAATGTTGGACCGCAATGGTCCCTACTTGGTACAGGCATTTCAAAAGAAATGTAGGACCGCAATGGTCCCTACTTGGTACAGGCATTTCAAAAGAAATGTAGGACCGCAATGGTCCCTACTTGGTACAGGTATTTCAAAAGAAACGTGGACCGCAATGGTCCTGACTTGGTACAGGTATTTCAAAAGAAATTTTGGACCGCAATGGTCCTGACTTGGTACAGGTATTTCAAAAGAAATTTTGGACCGCAATGGTCCTGACTTGGTACAGGTATTTCAAAAAAAAATGTTGGACCGCAATGGTCCCTACTTGGTACAGGCATTTCAAAAGAAATGTTGGACCGCAATGGTCCCTACTTGGTACAGGCATTTCAAAAGAAATGTTGGACCGCAATGGTCCCTACTTTGTACAGGCATTTCAAAAGAAATTGTGGGTTGAACCGGTTTTATGAAGCGTCAAACTTCACCTTCGATTTCGGTAGTGTCTCTTTGCAACCCAACAGCAATTGATGTTGAAAGGTAGTAGACAGTCAAAAGTAATGATTATAAAAGTAAAAAGTACAAAAAAAAAGAATCTCCAATCAAAGTTCGGACTGAAAGTTCAAAGTTTTTCACAAGGGACTAATATACATCAAAAAAACTTTCTAATGATCGTACGATACGATTTTTTGAAGCATTCATCAATAAGGCGGCCACAGAGACAACTATGTCTGATGAGAAAGTCTGTATAATTTGTGTTAGCTCTCGCGTGACGATTCAATTCTGCAACAAACACTCCATAAGCAGGCGAAGTTGGAATATAACTTTCCATGCAAGGGAAATCTATAATTTGGAATTAAGATCTTTGAATCTTTTTTTCATAGATTCCCGTGTTTAACTATATTCCCGATAGCAGCCAGCCTGGATCTGATGTACTTACTTGACACATTTTTCTAAGTGGACCAACAAACGATAATTGTGACCAAGTTTGATTCCAATTGGAAAAAAATTCAGAGGAGAAGATCTCTGAACCTGTTTTTCGTAAAGTTCAATGTTAAAACTTAGTTCTTATTGTCGGCCATCTTGAGTAAGGCACAGACATATTGAACGTATCTTTGAAAGGGAGCACTGTTGAGCCCTTAAGTGTAATCCTTACCTTAATTGTAATCCGATTACACTTAAGGTTAAGGACCATCCTTAAATGTAATCCCGGTTACATTTACGCTTGCAGGACCTCCCTTAATTGTAACCGATTTCAATTAAGGTAGATAGTGTACATGTGCCTGCAGTACCTGCCGTAATTGTAATCCCTCGGAATTAGTTTTCAATTCGCTAAAATGGAAAAGTAGACGGAATTGTATGAAAATGATAGAAATCCTGACTTTTAAACAATATTTTTAACGGCCAGACTCAAGCTAGCGACCAATTTTCTAGCGACCAATTTTGGGTTTTATCTAAAAACCAAAAATTAAAGGCATACCATGAAAAGAACCATAATGCATTACCAGTGATCACCGATGTTTATTTTTTCATCTCGGTTAAGAGCTCTGTAAAGAACAATTCAGTAAATATTTGAGTACACTTTTTAGTATTATTAATTGACAAATCTGCATGATGAACATGAACTTCCAATATCCAGTTATTTTCGTGATTCCTGGTATTTTAAAATTCCAACTGTACAGTCACTTGCCCATAATTCCAGATTTCCGATAGTAATTCTAAGCACCTTTTCTCCGCCCCTTTTTTCCATGGTAACGATGGCTTCTTAAAACAAATATGACTCATAATCAAGCTATGGTGAACACGTTTTCTTATCTTATATGTGCTGCAAATTGTAAACTAATTCCGAGGGATTACAATTACGGTAGGTACTGTAGGCATATGTACACTATCTCCCTTAATTGTAATCGGTTACAATTAAGGGAGGTCCTGCAAACGTAATTGTAACCGGGATTACATTAAAAGGGTGGTCCTTAACCTTAAGTGTAATCGAATTACATTTAAGGTTAGGATTACACTTAAGGGCTCAACAGAGCACCCAAGTGCTCTGTGATTTCATGGGGAGAAGATTTTTGAATGCTTTCTTGTTTGTTCCAATATGTTCCCCAATGGCACCCATGTTGGATATGTCAAATATGTTAAACTAAGTTCCGCGCTGGTGCCCATCTTGGGTGAGGTTTAGACTTGTAGGACACTTTTTTTTAACGAAGGACCTTCCAAGGACTAATGTGACAAAGTTTGATCCCCACTGGCCAAGAAGTTTACGAGAATAGATATATAGATAATACTGTTGCACACAACGCTATATGATAATGTATTAGTAAGGTGAGCTGCAAAGGTAGATTATATACCTTACCACTACATTATCATTCATAGTGTATCTCCCTCTTGCAAAGCTCTGTCCTCAATCTAATTAAAATTAGATCTACAAATTGTTCCCTATAGTCACTGCATGGTAGCATGCAGTGACTATAGGGAACAATTTGTAGATCTAATTTTAATTAGATTGCTCTGTCCTTAGCTGATTTTGCATTTTCTATTTAGATCTAATTGGTTATTTGTTCTCTATACGTTTTACATGTATTTGGGTTTATGGACTTCCAAATGTTTTGATTTTATCTGCACTGAAGAGACATAAGTTGTCGAAATGCGCACATGCAGAACCAAAATTCACAGTTACTTCGGTATTTTGATTTTTAAGAGAAGGTCTTTGAATGTGTTTCCATTATGGTTCAGTGTTAAAATAAGTTCCCAACTGGCGGCCATCTTGGCTATGATGCAGCTTTGCCAGACACATTTTCACAGGGGACCAACTAATTACAGTTTTGACAAAGTATGTTTCCAATTGGCCAGGTAGTTTCAGAGGATAAGATCTTTGAATGTGTTTTTCCATAGGGTCCAATGTTTAACTGAGTTTTCAGCTGGCGGCCATCTTGGATAAGGTGCTTGCACGTCAGAAAACTATCTTGAAGATAAAATTTCGAACTTGACATGATGAACCTCTATCGCAAATCATTTTTGAAGTAAAAGTACATATATAACAAACATTTGACCAATAAAGGGCAATAACTCCTACATTTTCTTCAAAATTACCAGATGTGTAGATCTTGATATGCTGAGCAATTCTGATAATCAAAGTTGACCACTATCTGTCAAAAGTTTTTGATTAAGGGATACAAATATTATTTAAATTTTAAGATTTTTAGGAGAAGGGCAATAACTCCAAATTGCTTACTGAACACTTTTACTCAGGTTTTTTTTATATCCGTAACCATTTATGAGTACTCACATTTGCTTTTTTAAGTAACAGCAACAGCTGTTTAATATTCGGACCAAGCAAAACATTATTTTGAATTTAGATACTCTTGTAATGATTCTGAATAAGTTTTGTTAAAATACGCTCATTGTTTTCAGAGGAGAAGATTTTAGAAAAAGTTTACTACGGACAGAGGCACGAAAAACATACCTTTAAGTCCAGGTGAGTTAAAAAGAACTTTTAAATGTATATACTAAAAACCCTTGACTCAAGAAATCTCACTTTTATATAAGACTCAATGAAATTTGAGTGTTTTGGCAAAGTTAGATTTCTCATTTTTCAAAATCAGTCTTTTCAAACAAATGATTTTTTCTTTATTAGAACAATGCACATTTTAATTTTGAAAATTCTTCTATATCTATATTCGTTGATTACAAAATAACTTCAACACTTGGTCTGTGAAAATCAACCGTAAAACAACTTGTTAACATTTCAAATATGCATAATTATACAAAAAACAAATTCTACATAGTAAAATTACCACAAATTAAGCAAAGAAATATATCTTGACAGATATCAAACACTCAAAAACGAAAATTATAATAAAAATCATAGTTATACATGGTGAAACAATCAATGAAAACAAAATCTTTCGTGATCCATATTCGGTTTCAACCAAGTCACATAAATCTGTATCGTTGTTATCGTCATAGAAATAAATGGATTTTAAAGACCCCTCGGAAAATTGTCAAAAGAAACAAAAAAAAAAAAAAAAAAAAAAACAAACAAACTAACAAAAAAAAACCAAAAACTAGAGGCACGAAGGACCCTGAATAAGTCATTTAGTTATATTTGAACATTTGTGCAATTTTAACTGAAATGGTAAATGAAAAGATTTCTCATACAGTCTTTGAAATATAGGATAAAACATTTTTGTCCAAGGTCTATGACATTAACGATCTACTAATTCCAATTGTGTAACCGATTTAAACCAATCGTTAGACAAATTTGACTATGAAGATATAATTATTTGTTAGTTTAGAAAATGAAGTAAGTCCAGGAAAATATTTTACAATATACCTTGCTGAGGAGCTACACAAGTTGGTTATCATATTATTGTTAACACAATATGAACTAGTGGACCGTGAAAGTCATACCGATGGACTACTTTTGTCTCTGGAATTTCATTTATGCAAAATTCTTGTGGTTTATTCGTTCTGTATTCTACTGCCTGTTGTTCAACATCATAAACATCAACTATGATCTGAAACGGTTTGCTCAAACTAACAGATGAACAAAAAAAAAAGAGTTTTACATTTAGCAAGAGGTATTTCTTT
The DNA here is from genome assembly GCA_002080025.1 of Modiolus philippinarum. Taxonomy (NCBI): domain Eukaryota; kingdom Metazoa; phylum Mollusca; class Bivalvia; order Mytilida; family Modiolidae; genus Modiolus; species Modiolus philippinarum. The sequence goes on along the minus strand of MJUU01043798.1, from coordinate 46,135 downwards.
AGACTAAAAAGGGAATATCTCTTCACATAGTAATGGAACTTTTTGCAGAACATTAAATGCCGAAATGTTAAATCCCTATCTCCTCTAATTTTTGAAATTTTACGACATTGAGTGTCATTTCCTTTGACAATCTATCAACAATGGATTTAATTAAAAAATATGTATATTAAAGTAATGAAAAACAAAAATTAAAAGACGAAATAAAAAGAGAAAATCATAAAAAATTTTTGTATTATTTTTGCCCTGTAGTTACAAAGAAAAACATTCTCATGCATTTCTCTATATGATCCATTGTTGAATGACATCTTTAATAATGCCTGTCGGACACATATATTAAACATGATTACATAAGGTGCTTATGACCAAGTTAAGTTTAAATTTGCTTTTCATTTTATAGAAATCTTTAAGTTTCATAGACTTAAGTTCCCGCTTGGGACAAAATTGAATCGAACTTCGCCTTATCTAACACAAATAATAAAGTGGACATTTCAAAAATTGAACAAATTTGCAGCATAATATTCAAAAGAGACCCTTAAAAAAATCAATTAACGACGATTAACCTACTGACACTTAAAGTTCACCTTGGTGAAAGTTTGAAAATCTTAAAAACGTCAATCACTCTAATGTCCGATGGTTAACCTGTGAAATTTTTATTACCCCAAAAATTTGAAAAATTTTGTATGAAATGACATTACCTCCAATTTTCGTCAAAAGTCGCAAAGTCGGTCGGGTGTTTCGAAAATAGCAATACCATATTTGATATTTAGAAAGGGACTAAGTGACAAAAATTTGACAACTCGAGGTTCTAAAGTTTAAGTTTCTGGTTATAGGAGAGGATTGATGTTATGTTAAAATAGATCAATATGTTATATAGTCCTGTCTACCATGACAAGTTTAGGCAAAACGACCAAAGTGACCAAAGAAAAAAGTGGCATCAAAATCATATCTGTAGAAATGATAGTTATATAAAATTTCACAAATATCTCAACAATTTTTCTTTGCTTTTTTCAAGTAAAATTATAGATTTCTGAAAACATACAAATATTATTTAACACATTAACCACATTTTCAAACAAAATAAGAATAACATTATGCTTAAAACACAAGATACATATTTCTGTACAAATTACCCAGTTACCCTTTTATTCATGACGTCAAAAGATTCTTCTGTGACAATCTCACGCTTGACGATGTTTGGTTATATAGGACAATATAAACCAAACAATACAAGCCTTAAATCAATTATTGATCATTGAAGAAAAAACCGATATAGATTTCTACGATCCATTTAAAGAATAAATCGAAGAATCAGATATATTCATTGAAATGTTGATATTATGATTTCCATCAAATCAAAGTTTGATGAATAGTTCACTTATTAAATGCGTTTTGAAATAAAAAGAACAATGCTATATTTGGAAAAGTAATTCACATACTCTACTTAATACAAAGAAACAATCCACTTTGGATTAAGAATACCTATATGTTTTTATATCACTTGTTAAAAGATCCTCGCCCTCCACGCTTTCTCGAACCTCCAAAGCCCCTTTGACTGTTCCTTGGACCACCGCGACCTGTTATGCCATCTCTACCAACATAATCCCTGTTATTACTTCCCCCTCTATTTTGACCTCTTCCGCGACCTCTTCCAAGACCTCCACCTGTAACGTTTCTTGCATTGTACGCTTGGTCATCATTATTCATCCCGTTTATGTTTCCAACTTGATCTCCACGACCATCATTATCGCGTGTACTGCTAGTTGTTTTACCACCTGCTTTTCTGTTGTCCTTTCCGCGACCTCTACCGCTACCACTGTCGCGTGCATCTCTCTTTGAATCGTCAAACTCCGTTTTTCTGTTACCTCTACCACCACCTCTTTTCCAACCATCGTAGCCCGTACCAACCGGTTGATCATCATACTTTATTCCATCAACACCTCTTCCATTGGTTGATGTTTCAGGTTTAGAGTTTTCATTTTTACGTCCCTTTTTACTAGTAGCTTTATTGTTTTGTTTTGTAGATTGTGGCGCATTGTTTTCATTATTACGTAAATTAGGTACAATCTGATTCTCATTTGGTAATCCGCTTTGCATTTTAGGCCCATGATCAGTGGCGTTACGAAATTCAATGTCACGTTCCTTACCACGTCCTCTACCACGTGATCGACCTCCACGTCCACGACCTTTACCTCTATATTCTCTCCCTTTAGTTCCAGGTGGTTGTTCATTGTTTCCTCTCTGATGCATGTCAAGCTGTTGTACTGTTTGGTCTTCCTTTTTGTCATGGTGACCGCCATGTTTTTTACTCCTTTTCCCACTTATATGATTTGGAGGACTTCTTCTGTTGGTGCCAGTATTCACGTAAGACTCTGGCTGAACATCACTTATAGAATCATCGAGGTACTCTCCCCTTTCACACGTAAAGCATACCGATTCTTGTAAGCTTGATTTTGGATGACCTTAAATGAAAACCATACACTTCTTAGTTTAATAATTATTTTGCTTGTAATTTTTGAACGTTTGAAACCATTTGTTGCATACTTTTCGTCTTTTTGTTGGATACACACTTGTAGTATGTTATTTGTATGGAATTCGTGTTCAGTTCTGTTGATTGGTGTCAGTATTTTCGTTTTTTGATCACTTAACTTCAACTATATATTGTCCGGTATAAACGCTTCTGATTTTCGAAATTTCTATCCACATGTCCATGATAAATGTTTTTTTTTAATATTCACTTGTCGACCGATATCTACTCAGCAATGTATGATAAATGTTATTTCAATATTGGCCAGTCGACATATATTTGCTAATCAATAGATGAGAAATTTTATTTCATGTGTCAACCTATATCTTCTCATCAGTGCAATTGTTAATGAAAGTTAAATATTCGTGTTTTCGACATATGCATAATTAAAGAACCTTAGTGAGCAAGCTCACATACCCCACGCCCCCACATATCAGAAAATCCTGCATTATTGAACTCCAAAAGTATCCTATTAGCAATATTATACATAACAAGAGGCTCTCAAGAGTCTGTATCGCTCAACTGGGCCATGGCTGGCACAACAAGTCAAAATAATCCAAACTTTTATGGGTCTCAATTTCAAGTTTGTTGATAGACTTTGTAGATGTTACTTGTATATGATAAAAAATCAAACTATATTCCCCAATGGCAGCTATTTTTGACGGGGCGTAGACCGACTGTCACCTTCTTGAAGAAGACCATCTAAGCACCATTGTGCCTCATTTTGGTTCCAATTGGCCTTGTATTTTCAGAGGAGATCTTTGAATGATTTCCAATGGGGTCCAAGGCTAAGCAATGTTCACCGCTGACTGCCATCTTGGATGCTATGCAGACAAAGTGGACATCTTTTATGACGGGGACCAACTGAGGGCCATTGCAATCAAGTATGATTCCAATTGGCCATGTACTTTCTGAGAGGAGAAGATCTTTGAATATGCTTCCCTATAGGGTCCAATGTTAAAACTATGTTCCCCACTGGCAGCCATCTTGAATATGATGACTTGCCGAACACATTTTTAAAAGGGATCAACTAAGGACCATTGTGACTAAGTTTGGTTCCAATTGGCCCAGTATTTTCAAAGGAGATTTTTGCAATATTGTCCAATTTTCGACAAAGTTCCCTGCTGGTAGCCATTTTGGATGACGTGCGGAATTGCCGGACACAGTTTTAAAGGAGACCTCCCAAGGACTATGGTGATCAAGTTTGGTGCCAATTGCCGCAGTGGTTTCAGAGAAGATCTTCGAATGCTTTCCCATAGGGTCCAATGTTAAAACTGTGTTCCCCCTGGCGGCCATCTTGGATATGATACGGACTTTCCAGACATTTTTTTAAAGGGGCCATCTATAAGGACCATTTTGACCAAGTTTGGTTCTAATTGGCGCAGTAGTTGCAGAGATCTTGGAATATAGCGTCCATTTTTCGACAAAGATCCAACTGGCCGCCAACTTGGACGACGTGTTGACTTGCCGAACACATTTTTTAAAGGGGACCACCTAAGCACTATTGTGACAAAGTTTGGTTCCAATTGGCCCAGTTGTTTTAGAGAAGAAGATGTTTGAATGAAAAGTGTTCGACTGACAGACCCAAGACACAGTGATAGCAAGCCCTCACCATGGCATAGCCAGGTTAATTATAGAGACCATGCAGGCTATGAAGACAAAATACTACTACAAAAGTATTTAGAAAAGATATTTGGATTGTAGACAAATATTTATCATGACAAGATACAATATACATCTATATACGAAAATTATTACAATGTGAAATAAGTAAAGATTATGAAAGTATTTTTGCAAAAAATTATAAAAATTTGCAAAAAACACACTTTTTTGCTCTTGATTATGTAACAAATAATTGTTTTTAATAAAGTGATAGCAGGGAATTGCTCTAAATCTCAAATGAGAAAAGTAAACCAAAGAAGATTTGAAAACAGAATTTTATAAAGGGAAAAAGCCAAGGACAAGATGATACTAGCTGTTTTTGCTGAAAATAGTTTAAGCCCATAACTCCCATAAAATAATCCGATCAATAAGGCAATAACGTGTGCACATCTACACATCATGACCAACAATCCTACCAAATATGAAAGCAATCCATTAAGCGGTTTTAGAGGATTTGCAGTGACGAGATGATTATTGCTGTTTTTGCAGAAAATAGTCTAAGTCGAATAACTCCTATAAAAATGATCCGATCAATAAGGCAGTATAGTATGCAAATCTACACATCATGACAAACAATCCTACCAAATACCGGTATGAAAGCAATCCATTAAGCGGTTTCATAGGTGTTGCAGTGACAAGATGATACTTGCTGTTTTAGCTGAAAATAGTCCAAGCCCAATAACTCCCATAAAATAATTCGATCAATAAGGCAAGAAAGTATGCACATCTACGCATCATGACCAACAATCCTACTAAATATGAAAGCAATCCATTAAGCGGTTTCAGAGGAGTTGCAGTGACAAGATGATACTTTGGTATTTTTACTGAAAATACTGTAAGTCCCATATCCCCCACAAAAATTATCCAACCAATATGGTGGTACAGTATGCACATCTACACATCATGACCAACAATCCCACCAAATATGAAAGCAATCCGTCAAGCGGTTACAGAGGAGTTGCAGTGACAAGAACTAGACTGACGGACGGACGGGTCAAAAACATTATACCCTCCGCAACTTCGTTGCGTGGGGGTATAATAATTGTTACTTCCTAATTCGCTTGTCGTTATATATTTGCTAGGAAATGCATGATAAATGTTAGTTCAATATTCTGTTGTCGACTTATATCTGCCAAGAATGCATGATAAATGTTAATTCAATATTCTACTGTCGACGTATATCTGCCAAGAATGCACGATAAATGTTTGTTCAATATTCTACTGTCGACTTATATCTGACAAGAATGCACGATAAATGTTTGTTCAATATTCTACTGTCGACTTATATCTGCCAAGAATGAATGATAAATGTTTTTTTCAATATTCTTCTGTCGACTTATATCTGCCAAGAATGAATGATAAATGTTTGTTCAATATTCTTCTGTCGACTTATATCTGCCAAGAATGCGCGATAAATGTTAGTTCAATATTCTACTGTCGACTTAAGTCTGCCAAGAATGCATGATAAATGTTAGTTCAATATTCTACTGTCGACTTATATCTGCCAAGAATGCACGATAAATGTTAGTTCAATATTCTACTGTCGACTTTTATCTGCGAAGAATGCATGATAAATGTTAGTTCAGTATTCAACTGTCGACTTATATCTTCCAAGAATGCACGATAAATGTTAGTTCAATATTCTGCTGTTGACTTATATCTGCCAAGAATGCATAATAATTCTACTGTTGACTTATATCTGCCAAGAGTGCATGATAAATGTTAAACTCGGTTTCACTTCCTTTAGATAATGGATTTTGCATTCTGCCGACTGCATTGCTGTATATTTCGGCTCAAAATTTTGCATGACTTTGTAAAATTACTGTACACTTCTAAATTCGGTAATAATCTATTAACAAATCATATACCTTTGAGGAAAAACAGCTATTTCAAAATCTCTCTTATGTTGAAACGGAAAATATTTTCCGCGTGCGATTGTCATAGAGAATGGACTAATTTGACACGGGTAGTGTCACCTTTCACCTGTCGACAGGTAATCTAGAATTAACCAAACGTATTTTGCCCATCGATTAAATTTCCATGCATAATTCGCCCTCAAAATAGAAAAATCCAACATTAAGAATTTCTCTAACCCGTTTTACAAAAACAAGGAAAATTCACATGTACACAGCGGTCTTTGCATATTTTTAATCGTTACAGAGTCATTTTTCAGTTATGGACGGTCATTCTTGATCTACATGCAAAACTTTTAGAGAAACTGGTTTTCAAATAAAGAAGAAATTGTAAAATTCCCATTATCTAAAGAAAGTGAAACAGACTTTAGTTCAATATTCTACTGTCGAATTATATCTGCCAAGAATGCATGATAAATGTTTGTTCGGAAAACATGATGAATGTTATTTCAGAATTTGTGTGTCGACATGCCGGTCTATCTACCCAGATTACACGATGAGTAATATTTCAATATTTGTGGGTAGACATACAGGTATATCTGCCCAGAATACAAGATGAATGTGATTTCAATATTTGTGTGCGACATACCGGTATATCTATCCAGACAACATAATGAATGTTATTTCAATATTTGTGTGTCGACATACCGGTATATCTGCCCAAAATACACGATGAAAGTTATTTCAATAATTGTGTGTCGATATACCGGTATATCTGCCCAGAATACATAATGAATGTTATTTCAATATTTGTGTGTCGACATACCGGTATATCTACTCAGAATACATAATGAAAGTTATTTCAATATTTGTGTGTCGACATACCGGTATATATTACATATGGTGGAGGTTCCAATTGATTTCATTGGCTGAACCGGTCAGGTGATTTTAAGAATATTTAGTGTATTTTCAGCTTTGTTTCTATTTATAGGTATATTGACGCTATGTTTCTATTTTTAGGTATACCGACATTAAATATTGACGCTATGTTTCTATTTTTAGTTGATTTACATTATGTGTCTATTAGATATATATAATGACGCTACAGTAGGTATAACACCACTAATTCAGTCTCCCATAGACTCCCATGTAAAATTGCGCATGTTTGAAACTTTGTAGAAATTTTACTAAAAGTTTAAATGAAGTGACACCTGTCTCAACTTAAAAAGACATCTTTCAAGAAACTCTCTTGAGAAAATCACCCCCCCCCGTAACTTGCATATAAGAAAGAACTGGTTCCCGGAAGTGAACAACACAATGATCGGTACTTCCTGCTTGCATTTTACAAAAAAAAATACTTACCGCCCATGCCTATAAAATTTTTATTTCTTGAAGAAATTATATAAATTTAGGCTTAAAAGGAGCCTTACAGTATCAACTTTCCAATTAAATAAGATTCAGCTGCCAACATCTTCAATATGAAACAAAATAAACACTATATTGGAACCATATCGTCTCCTTTAGGGACTAAATTTACATATGTGCCCGACTGGTTTCCGAATTAGTGGTGTTATACTAGTACCAAACATAGATCCGGTTGTACATTCAATTCATTGTTTTTTCACATAGAAAGCTCTTATAAAAATATAAAAGATTGCAAGACGCTTTTCATATAATAAAGATTAAGGGGTGATCGTGATATGAAGTCATGCTTTGCAGAAAGTAAAAATATATATAACAGTTGTCACACGGTATTCATGGCACACTTGACGTTGCTTGTTGTTTTTTACTTGCAAATAAGACATGTGGCGGCATATATTTATCCTATAAGCTTTCATGAAGCTATTCCACCCTGTTTGGTGTTGAGATCCATTTCCGCCTTGTAACATAGCAGAGCTTTTATTTTCGTGTTAACTTGCAGTGTATTCGCAAAATCTATCCCCACAAATCATGAAAAATTCATATGTAATATACCAATGATGGACTTTTTACTCTGTCAATATGTTAAATATGGACCTGTTAGTGATATGTTGACCTCGGACTTCGTCCTCGGTCAATATATACCTAACAGGTCTATATATAACATATTGACCTCGTAAAAAGTCCATAATCGATAAATATTTGCCCAGAATACATGATGAAAGTAATTCAATATTTGTGTGTCGACATACCGGTATGTCTACCCAGGATACATGATGAAAGTTATTTCAATATTTGTGCGTCGACATACCTGTATATATTTGCACAGAATACATAATGAATGTTATTTCAAAATGTATGTGTCGACATACTTGTATATCTACCCAGAATAAATGATGAATGTCATCTTCAGTATTTGTGTGTCGTCATACCGGTATATCTGACCAGAAAGAATACATAATGAATGTTATTATTATATTCTTTTGTCCATATATGTACATGCAAAGCAATAAATGATAAATGTCGACATAATTGGAAAAAATGCTTAGAAATCCCCAAACCTAGAAGTGATTCTTCCAGAGAAGACATGTGTTGCCTATGTATATCTTATTGAATCATGAATTATTTTATTGTGTTTGGCAAAATGATCTTTCTTTGACATCAGAATTGGACAAACAGGATACTACAAAAATTCTGTAAGCAGGAAGCGGGCATTCAAGAGATCAAGAACTCTTTCATTTGGTATTTAACTTCCCTTTTGATAGCCTAAGCAGCAGAATTCCAAAGGAACAAAAGATATGGTTGTTACAATGAAAGGCTACGCCGAACGTAACATGATACGACCACAGCATGTCTATCTCTGAAATTAGAACAAAATGGCACTTATATAACAATGTCCCAGGAACAAGTGTTAATTAAAATAAATGTAGACACAGTAATTTGCTGGACACAATAGGGACCTTGACACATTAATTAACTGGACAAAAACTAGTGCAAATAAAAATTAGCCCTTTTTTATCCCTTATTGACTGGAAATTGTAAGAGCTAAGCAACTAACTAGTTGACTACCAACTAAGAAGCTTACATCAAAAGAAATCCAAAGAAAAAACTGAGATTGAAATACAATAAAAAATAAAGATTTCAAATATTTTGAAATATTGCGATCTGGCCCCTTTGACCTCTTATAGCGAGGAAACCGTAAGAGCTAAACAAAATCTTGACATACCACTGAAAGCTTACAATGAGAGGAATCCAACTAAATAAATAAAAATAAAAATCATGAAAAAATGAAATAAGGTAAATAAAAAAAAACTTAGTAGTAAGTCTTCCAGGGAAGACATGTGTCCCCTGCTAAATACACAAAAATAAATTTCCGTCTCACCCCAAACTCTCTTACACGCTACAAGTCCCCATACTGAGACTCCATGCCAAAATGCAGAATGCTGGGATATGTGGTTCCTGAGAAAAATGTGACGCAAAAAATATTCTAAGTTCCGTCAAACAGGAAATGGGCATTCGAGAGATCCCAAACTCTTTTACACGATATAAGTCCCAATACTGATACTCCATGCTAAATCGCAGAGAGCTGGGATATGTGGTACCCGAAAAAAATGTAAAAAAAATTTCAAGACGCAAAAAAAATTCTAAATTCTTTCAAACAGGAAGTGGGCATTCGAAAGATCCCAAATGATACTCAATGCTAAATTGCAGATGGCTGGGATATGTGGTTCCTGAAAAAAATGTGACAGAAATTTTCAAGACGCAAACTATTCTAAGTTCCATCAGGCAGGAAGTGGGGATACGAGAGATCCCAAACTCTCTTACACGGTAGAAGTCCCCATACTGATACTCCATGCCAGATTGCAGACGGCTGGGATATGTGGTTCTCAAATAAAATGTGACAGACTTTTTTTGTGAGACCGACGCCAGACGACGACGGACGCAAGACGACGGATAGTGATCCCTAAATTTCGCCACTGCGTGAACGCAGGCGAAACAATAAATTATAGCGATTTCATACTGATACTCCATGCTAAATTGCAGAAGGCTGGAATATGTGGTTCTTGAAAAAAAAATGTGACAGAAATTTTCAAGACGCAAAAAATATTCTAAGTTCCGTCAGACAGGAAGTGGGCATGCAAAAAATCCCAAACTCTCTTACATGGTAGAAATTCCCATACTGATACCCAATGCCAGATAGCAGAAGGCTGGGATATGTGGCTCCTGAGAAAAAATATGACAAAAACTTTGTGTGATGCCGACGCTTGAGACGACGGACGCAAGACGACGGATAGTGATACATATATAACGCTACTACGTGAACGCAGGCGACACAATAAGAATATTTGACCTGATGTTCAGAGTTAAAGGTAAATTGTCACCAAAATAAGGTTTCGTGATAATTACAATGCCATATGAAATACCAAAAATTACATGATACGTGTGTCTCCTTCGATTGGAATTTCCAATTTTTAAACTAAAAAATCTAATGTGTACATTGCCGTTACCCTATAAAGAAGCATTCAACGTCAATTTATTTTTTAGAACAAATAGATTTTAGTAAAGTAAATACAAGTACAAATAAGAGAACGTCGTTTGACGTCACTTTGAAGTGCAAACGGTACATTGATTCTGTGTGCTATGAAGAGTAGCTACAAACTTAGTAGTAAGTCTTCCAGGGAAGAGGTGTGTCGCATGCGTTAATACGCGAAAAATATTCAAGTTCCGTCTAACAGGAAGTGGGCATGCAAGCGATCTGAGACTCTCTGACACAGTATAGGTCCTATACTAAAAAAACGTGATAGAGATTTTCCGGGCACAAAAAATATTCTAATTTCTGTCAAACAGGAAGTTGGCATGCGAGAGATCCCAAACTCTATTACATGGTATAGGTCCGCATACTAATACTCCATGCCAAATTGCAGAGGGCTATGATACATAGTTCCTGAGAAAACTGTGACACAATTATTTTGTTACGTCTATCAGCAATCTGTAAAAGAGGAAGTGGGCATGCGAGGGATCCCAAACTCTGTTACACCGTATAGGTTCCATACTAATACTCCCTATTGAATTGTAGAAGGCTTGAATATGTTGTTCCTGAGATAAATGTGACAGAAATTTTCCAGACACAAAAAATATATTAAGTTTCGTCAAACAGGAAGTAGGCATGTGAGAGGTCCCCAACTCTGTTACACGGTATAGGTCCCCATACTGATAGTCCATGCCAAATTGCAGAAGGCTGGGATATATGGTTTTTGGGAAAACTGGGACACAAATTTTTTGTGACGCCGACGCTGCCGGTCGACGACGACGCCGACGACGCAAGACGACGAATAGACGAATAGTGATCCATATATGTCCCCACTGCGTGAACGCAGGCGACACAAACATACCAAGTCATTTCAGTACTTGCGACTGCCGATTGAATACTTAATCCAAAATTTTTATACATGTGATCTTTGACCTTTTATATGTCAAATTTGATAAAAATTTTTACAAAGCGGTGTATCAAAATGTCCTGAATCAGCTCTTTTCAACAATATATTTATAAATGTGTGTTATGTCTTGACATTGAACTGGTAAAATAGACGACCTTTTTTGATCTGCCGCCGCACTTAAAAGCAGGGTACAACCTCCCACAATTAAGCATCAAATCATCGCTTTTGAAAAAAAAAAAAACAAAAAAAAAAAAACAAAAAACTAGAGGATGACATGCCCCCACGCAAGGTTGAATCAAATTGGGATTTTCTAGTAATATTTGTGTCTGTAAGACACATATGATGCCCCCGCTAAACACATATTATTCTAGGTTGCACAGATTAACTACCGGTATGTACCCTCTATTACTAAATCACCAAAAAATTATAAGTTGAGCAATGTATATTTTTGAAAAAAAAATATTAACCGAAATCAAAATACATACCACACGCACATCTTCAATATAGGTACAAATGAACTGCAAAATTAAAACTTCCTAGCCTCAAAACTCTAGGAGGAGTTGTTAGGACAATCTGTGTACCCTGTATTAATAATTCATCCAATAAATGACTAAGTTCAACAATGTGTATTTCTTCCAAAAATGCATCAAAATCAAAATCCTTCCCACATTCACATCTTCAATATAGGTACAAATGATCTGCAAAATACAAACTTCCTACCATCAAAACTGTAGGAGGAGTTGCGTGGACAAACTATGTACCCTATATTACGAAATCACCCCAAAAATGACTAAGTTCAACCATGTATATTTCTGACAAAAATTCACCAAAATCAAACTCCTTACCACATGCATATCTTCAATATAGGTACAAAAGATTTGCAAAATAAAAACTTCCTAGCATCAAAACTGTAGGAGGAGTTGCGCGGACAAACAAAACTGTAGGAGGAGTTGCGCGGACAAACTATGTACCCTCGATCACAAAATCACTAAAATATGACTAAGTTCAACAATGTATATTTTTGACAAAAATTAACCAAAATAAAAATCCTTAAAACATGCACATCTTTAATATAGGTACAAATGATCTGCAAAATAAGAACTTCCTAGCATTAAAACTGTAGGAGGAGTTGTGTGGACAAACTATGTATCCTCTCTGAAAAATCACCAAAAATGACTAAGTTCAACAATGTATATTTTTGACAAAAATGCACCAAAATCAAAATCCTTATCACATGCACACCTTCAATATATGTATAAATGATCTGCAACTAAAAACTTTCTAGCATAAAAACTGTAGGAGGAGTTGAGCGGACAAACCATGTACCCCCTCGGACGGTCGGACGGAAGACGGACGGACGGACGGACGGACAGACGGACGAACGGACGGACGGACGAGGGTAAAACAATATGCCCCCCCCGACATATAGTCGCGGGGGCATGAAAATATTCGACAAAATATCATATGAGGAATACATTGCAAAAAAAAAACAAACATATTATTTGTTAATTAGGAAAGAAGATGACTAACAGACACAAAACATTGAACCACAGTTTGACTGAGTAAAATTCAAAAATGAACCAAGATACAGCAGTACAATTTTCGGTTTGGATAAAAGAAATATGCACGCATTGCTTATTTGTAGTTTTGCCTTGTGAACATTTGCAGTTTATCATATTAAGTCGACCGTCTCTTATTTATATTGATTATTGAAGGATTAAAATATTGATTATTTCAGGGAAAAAATATTTCTATTGACTTACCTTGTGCACACAGTTTCCAGTCTTTGCTGTGCACACCGACTAAATGCATATTTTCGGGGTAACCTTTGGCCTTCTTTAAATATCCATCTTCTTCCATTTCATCAACAAATAGTTGAAATAATTTTCGTCTGTCTTTAATTTCGACAATTTTGTCTTCTGAATATAGTGCATTTAATAATAAGTCTACGCCAGTAAATTCGGAGATGTTGGATGCACCGATATTTTGAACAGAGAATTGTTTTTGTAGTATTTTTGGCTGTGCAAAACACAGGCATGCAATCCAGTGAATGTATATTTCGATGGTTCTTGTCGAAATGTCCAACCATTTCTTGAAGTTATCTTTTGTTTGGTCCTTTATTTGTGCAACATTGTCCGAAACCAAATGATCAGCTGTATCTACTGCTTCTAAAAACCCATCGTCTTCACCGACATGTTTACTGATTTGGAGATACGTAGCAAAACTTCTGGTGTATGCCTCAACTTTCTTTTTATAGTAAATATGGGGTGTTGGAAACAGGGTTTCTGAAGTGCTCCTGGTCAAGCGGATTACTGTTTTAATTTCTTCGACGAAACCCCTTTTGCGTTTTAAAATGCCATTGTATCTTGGATGCGTATGCAAAATTGATTTACACAGCGGACATTTTGACAGTAAATCATTTTCTGTTTTTATCATATAGTCATCAAGGAAGTTTGATGCAAAAGAATGACCACAAGATTTAAGTGTAACAGTTCGTTGCTTCTTCTGCGATTCTTTTGTAAAATGGTACATTTTAGGTTTACACTTAAAACAGAAATCTGGACACGGTTCTCCACAGTAACCAGTACAAGGATGTCCACATTGTAGATCTTTGTCACATATATTATCACACCTGGGTCGATTGCAAATTTCATGGCATAAATTTGTGCATTCAAAGTGCAGACATTTCCACTGACACTTTTCTATGCAAGATTTACACGGTTCAATGCATTTTCGGTTACACTTAGAGTGTTCGCATGAAAAAGTGCATATCTGCCTACAAGGAACACAATTCATACAAATGTATCCTTTACATCGATGACCACAGATAAGTTCTTTGTCACATTTATTCGTACATTCTCCATGTTCATTACTGGTTTGACATACGTGACAGATTTTTGGACAACGATGACCACATGGTAACAAACTGTTGCATTCCTTTTTGCATAGATGTTTCTTTCCTCTGTTTCGACATTCGTATTTCAATATATGACCACATTTCATCTTGTCTTCAACAACTTCCCGACATGATGGGATATTATTATTGGTTTGAATCTTCCAACATTCAATGTCCGAGATATGTCTACAGTCGGGTCTTTTGTATTGTACACTAGTATGACATTTAACGTCCCTCTGGTCCTTTTTCCAACATTCCATCTTTATTTTGTGCCCACAACTGTCTAAGATTACTTCAGTTATTGTTTTGCATTTTTCGGTGGTTACATCGGATAAGCAAGGAACAGTTTTCGTATGCCCGCAATCTGGTAGTGTTTTAAGAACATTAGCTTTACATTTGAATGATCCTGGATCTTCATGACATTGCATTTTATGTTCATGTCCACAGGTCGGTAGGGGTTTAGTTACAATTTCAGTACAATAAAAATTATTTCCATCTAATGAACATGGTACCATCTGATGATGCATACATTTTTCTAAAACCTTATCAACTAACACCTTACAGTCACATGGATTAGGAAAATGACAAGATTTTCGACATGTATGATTATTCTCACATTTTTTTCCGCACTGTGAATGGCATTTTACGGTGTCACGTCGATAGCAAAAATGATCCAGTGAATGACCACAGTCGAAATGTGTTTCAGTGACTTGCTTACATGCCTTTGTTAAGATGTCAACATGGCAAAGAAGATCGACTTCATGACCACAAGAAGGGAATTTCTTCGTAACTTGAGTCAAACACTTTTCACGATCTTCATATTCTCTGTCCCCGCATTGTCGGACGTATTCATGGCCACAGTCTGAACGTGTTTTGTGTACAATCGCCTTACAGGTGTTCTTAACACAATATAATTTATCATAACAGTATCGTTCAACTGAATGATCACAAGATGGCCAGGAATCTTGAACCATCTCCATACACTTGTTCAGTTGTTCGTACATATTGTCGTGGCATTGACGACTATACATATGTTTACAATTTATCCGTTTAACTGTAACAATTTCCTGACATTTATTACGGTACTCATATCTCGAATCATGACACTGACGTTTGAACTCGTGACCACATCCTGATCGCTTGTCAGAAATAATTTCTTCACAGTTGTTTAATCTTTCGAAAGATGTATCATGGCATTTCCGCTTGAGTTCATGACCACATTTGGTCCTTGTTTCTGTTATAATTTCTGTACATTTATATCTTTCTGGATTAATATGGCATTTCAGCATTGCTGAGTGACCGCAATCAAAATATCTTTCAACTACTTCCTTGCATAAATATTTTGTTGGATCTTCCCTGCATTGCATAACAGCCTGATGTTCACATTGTAATATTCTGGTCACACGTTCTTTACAGATATATTCGAAGTAGTTGACATGACATTCAAGGTTAATAGTATGGTTGCATGGAAGTTCTCTTTTCATCCAAACACGGCATTTACAATCATCAGGATAATGACACTTCTTGTGACAAACGTGTCCTTCGAGACATTCCTGAAAACATGTGCTTTTACATTTATATAATTTATGTTCCTTGTCAACAGGATGACAATACAAGCGACAAGCATGACCACAATCTAACCGGAATTCACATTTTAATTCACAGCCTCCATCAGGTGATTTTTTAAAGTCATCTGGGTTTTTGGCTGATATTCCGTCTTTGGAAGGATGGTTCTGACAATAGAGTGACAATGCCGTGCCGATTGACTTGTCATTACCACAGTTGTCTACGTCAGGTTTTTTCAGTTTCTTAACAATAGTTTGCCAGTGATTTGATTTTTTGGTTAAGGTTTTACTATTTCCAATAATATAAAGGCCTTGTTTAGCTCTAGATAATGCAACACAAATCCTATTTTCTCTATTTAAAAAGCCAATATCTCCATTCTCGTTGCTCCGGACCAATGAAAGGAGTATAATTTCGTTTTCCTCTCCCTGGTAATTGTCGAGCACACATATATTGACCCCTTCAAATTGAGATCTTGGCATTTTGTCTCTGATACAATACATCTGTCCAGTGTAAGCAGATATAATAGTAATTTCAGTAGTTTTGTAGCCTTGTTTTATTAGATACAGACACAATTCCTTTAAATACTCAGCTTCATAGTTATTTGAATAACTTCTGCCATCTTCGTTAAATTTTTCTTTCACTTCATGTGTAATGAAAAACATGCTTTTCCGAATTCCACGAATTGGTTCGTATTTCAGTACGTTTTCATTATCTTCCAGAATGTTGTCATAAATATGGCGTACTAAAGCTGAAATTTCAGGCCTCATTCTGTGTTGTCGCTTTAAACAATGATAGCAGAGATCATTGACCAACATTCTTTCAAATAAAGATACTGACAGGTTAAACCTCAAGGCTAATTCGTGGTCTGCTGGTTTCGGTTCAAGTTGCTTGTGATCTCCTATCAGAATCAAATGACGACATTTTGGATTAATTGCTGTGACTATATGTGCTTCTGGGACTTCAGCTGCTTCCTCAATAATTGTTATCATTGGACCAACTTTATTTAATGATTCACTGTATCGTGCAGCACTTGTGGTTGTCATAGCAATGACAGTCGCCTGACTCATGACATGTTCATCTAGTTCTTTACTTGCTCTTTGGTAATCGTCAAAGATTTCATTGTACTCCCGTTCTTTAGTTTGAAGTCTTTCCTTTAGAACTCTGATGTATTGGTGTAGCCAAAACCTGTAAAGTTTCCATCTTTCTGATATCTCTAACTTCCAAACATTTCTCACTTTGTTCACTGTTTCATCCGACATGGATTCCCCATGATGAAGTTCATTTTCTGTTTTTCCTTTTTCGAGTGTTAACATCGTTTTACATTTTTCTTCCAATGCTTTTCCATTTTCTAAAACTTTATCTAACTGTCTATCAATGTCAAGGCCAAATTGTGCTAAATTTATAACTGATGGAATGTCGTCAACGTCTAAGTATCTTTCGTTATACGCATGATCAGCTTCTGTTTCTATGGTGATAGTCTCTTCCTGTTCAGATACTACCTTAGGTTTTTCCATCACTTCTTTGGGTTGAATTTCCGTTGCTTGATATTGTTTATTCACCTCTTTGAACCATGACTGGTCTAATACATGTAGCCACTGAAACCATGCATAATTTTCCTCATTTCCAAATTCTTTCCGAAAATACTCAGATAAAACCTCTTTCATTTCGTCTAAGTTTATAACTATGTTTTTATTTTGAATTGCATCAAGCAACTCTCTTATTTCTTTAATTTGTCGCTTAGTTGTCATTGCTTCGTCTATAACATTCCCTCTTTGATTTCTACCATTGTTGAAATCCCATTTTACTCTTCTTTTTACGTTTTGTATTGAAAATTCTTCAACTTTAGGATTAGCGCATCGCCGACCAAACCTTACAACATTAGGATAAATACTTCTGCGGTTTGATGATTCAGGTAAAAAATCAATTATACCCTCCACAAATTGATCTAATGCATGGTTAGTATAACAAACTACAAACATGTATGGCTTTCTTAGCTCTGTTTCAACGTTCTCCCATTTTGTACTGTTGTGTAATAATGCTCTAGCAATCTGCAGTCCAAGATATGTTTTTCCTGTACCAGGGGGACCTTGTATTAGGACAAATTCTCGAGTAAGTGCTGAAATAAACGCCTGTCGTTGAGATTCATCCATGTGTAGTATTTCCGAGGTTGGCCATTCGACTTCATTGAATAATTGGACATTGTGTGTTTTTTTGTAATGCACAATGTTGCTTTTCTTGGTTGTTTCTGTCAACTCAATACGACATCTTCTGATGACAGGCATGAGATCATATTCTGTATCCTTGTCGATATATGAGGGAGCCTTTAAGTCTTTCTTGCAATAGACAAGATATCTTTGAAAAGGAAATGTCTTTTCATCAATATTTTTCAGAGCTTTCAAAACATGTTTGTAGGCTTCAAAATACGCAGAAGTTGCCTCCAACAAGATACCAGGAGTTTTCCTGGGAAGTTTGACATTACTCGTCGTGCGAAATATTTGTGCCAAAAAGCTCCCCCGTTTCTGCAATTTTTCTCTGTCACTCTCTGATACAACGGCAAAAAATACAGTTTTGAATCTATCAAAAGAAAGCAGTAGTAGAGATCCATATAGAAGCCGTTTAGACTTTTTCCATTTGATTTTTGTACAATGTTCAGGATCTAGCACAACTTCAAAAACCTCTCCTGAATCTAAGGAAGTTTCTTTGCCAACAATCTTCACATTCCTGTATACAAGGCCGTTTTCAAGGCGAAATTTATCCATCTTTTTTTCTTTTTGTAAATATTCTAGAAGGGCATCTCGTAATGGAGATATGCAATCCTCTCTGTATAACCTAAACTGGACGTCTAAATAATGATCTAAGTCCTGGTATGCCCCTATTTTTTTGTTTTTTCTTAGAAAAAATGACTGAAAATAGACATCATCATCAGTTGGCACAATAGGAATTTTCCGGAAGTCGCTTGGCGGAATAAGCTTGTCTTCGGGGTCTCTTTGTTGTAACTCTTTAGTGTTTTCCCCGAACGCCCGAAAAATATCATTTTTCAGCCTATTTGCATCTTCCAGCAAACTTTGTTTTCCAGTATGGTCGCATTCTGATATCTGAGTCTTTAAAAAATCAGAAAGTCCAACAATATGGGTTGATAAGCACAACGTAGGCATTCTCAATAATAACTGTTGCATTAAATATAAAACATCTGACAATAAACAAGGATAATTGTGTATATGTATATTTGAACACGTGACTCCAACTAACAGTCTCTGCACACGTGATTTCAGTATCAATGACTCAGAAAACGCCTGCAGTATGTTCAATACAGTCGGTCTGTTTGACATATAAGGACACGAAACAGATTTAGCCAAAAGATGAAGAAGTAAAGATATAGAATCATCCGGAAGACTGTCACTATTCATCATTTTCACCAAACTGTCCTGTGATTTTGAAAATATACCGACAACGTCGTCTGTTTGTAAGTTTAAATCAAAAAGCCTCTCAATATGTTCTGACGTAGGCTGTATCCCGGGACTGAATAATTCCATCGTTCTTGAGTAGATTTAGAGATGTCTTTGTCTGCAATTAGAAACGCATTATTACGTTTTTTTTGTTTTTTTCATATAAAAATAGAATAAAACTAAAAGATAACAGGAAACACCTACAATGACCGAAAAACAACACCTACAATGGCCGAAAAACACAGTCAAATACCACAATGTACCAAGGAACTGCACAAGAAAAAACCATAAATAAAAATCCAAAAGACACAACGATAGAAACTCGGGTCATTCGTACTTGGTACCAGCACTAGCAAAAGCTATCTGTAGGAATAAACCGGTTTATGGGTACCCAAACATCCCTTTTTCCTGTCCCGTTTCCCTTTAGTATAAAACATACGAATAAAACCCAAAACAGGTAGACTGCTTATTCCATTACCACAATCTTGAAAAGGAAAAATAACAAAACTTAATTTTGAAAGATTGATCAAGGAGTGCTAAACTGCCGACTAGCTCAAGGACCCTAGTCTGCTGGTAAAACACTGTCGCAGTACGGAAGAATAATCAAACTCAAAACTCCAAGATGGGTTTGGTAAAGAATCATCATGTATTTCAGTACACATCGGCAGCCAGTATGCGTGTAAAACCTTCAGATCATTGAATCCCAAAGCCAACTTAACAGACACATGACGAATATCCTGTCGATATCTTCTATTGCGTAAAGAATGTAAGTTACGTCCCACTTTTTCTGGATTTTTAATCAGTTTCTAGCATTTTTAACAACATTTCCGTTAAGTCGAGGATGAAAAATGCCCCCAAAAAATTTACATCAAATGTTCATATCTTCTATGAAATCTGTGAAAATATCTACTTGTAAACTAAAGGTTATTAACATTCCAGAACTTGCTGTGTCCCACAAGGGGTACACTATTAACAAGGAATTTGTCTGAGTCCTGCAGATGTAAACTTAATTAGATTTAAGAAATTGACATAACAATTTTGTTTAAAGAAGATTTTTTTGTATCATACGGATGTCCAAAAGGGGCGACAATTTTGAATATGCAAAATTCAACCAGGTGAGGTATCACAGACTGGATCCTTTCTATAACTATGGCAGTTAGGTACTAGGCTAAAAGCGGGGATGGTCTGTCGGGTGTCAAATTACTAAATCAACAAATCAGAGCTTGAGAAATATGTGAAAGTAGGTCCTTTAATCTTAAGATAGACTTTGTGTTCTCGCAGTTTCAAAACTACTTGAGGGGTGTTGTTAAATCTCAAAATACCGAAGTTACTGTTAATTTAGTTATTGCAGAAGCGCATTGTGATAACTTATGTCTCTTCACAGATCAAATCAACACATTTGGAAGTCCATAAACCGAAAAACTTGTGAAACTGATAAGGAACAAATATTACATAGGATCTCAATAAAAAAAAACAAAATCAGCAAAGGATGGAATTACATGTGTATGCACAAGGGAAATACATTTTCGTTACAAAATCGGGCCAGCACCAACGTTCTGACTACTGGGTTAAATAATACTCACATACTCCCATTTAAACATTGATATATCCAATTTATTTTATGACCAAACCTAATTTAACCTAATGTTCATTTTGAACATCTAAAATAGTAGACATGGGGTAGGAGGAGATAACTTTTTATTGAAAAAAAAAATTACTTGTTTCGATTGGTATGAATAAAAAACAAGATTTATAATATTTTTGCAATAAATAGAAACAAATATCCATCTTATCATGTAACTACACTTCTTTAATAAAATACTTCATAATGTCTGCATTAAAATATCCAGCTTTTGAATGGTATCTTAAAGTATCCAAAATAAAAGAAAGTCAGATATTTGGAAAGTTAGGTAATTCTTTCAGTTTGGTGTTCAGCATTTGTATGTAGTTTTCCTAACATTGTGAAAAATTGTTCGGTGAATCGTTATAATTTTTTTCTGATATAAGTCATTTCTCAGTTTATTGTTTTTGTTTTTGTTTTTTGTTGTTGTTGTTGTTGTTTTTTTTTTGTTTTTGTTTTTTGTTTTGTTTTTTGTTTATTTTGTTTTTGTTTTTGTTTTGTTTTTGTTTTTTTTTTGTGAAAATTGAGTTATGGGATTTTCATCTGGGATAAATTGAATGAAGATGTGTTTCAGCAATGTTTTGAAAATGTAATTCCTCTTCTACTGCAACTCAACACTTAATCTGTGTCTATGATCATTAATATCTCCTATTAGGGTCTACAAGTTTCTCTGTGGCAGTTTAAAATTTGGGTCTAATTTATACCGATTCCTATTCATATACTGAACAGTGGTATATTCCTCATGGTAATTTCTGAACAGAATTTAACACTCCTAGATGTTTAAGGGTGTAGTAAGGAGATGTTTTTCAAATTCCTAAATGTCATTCGGATTTCTCAGATTTTACTCATTATTACTATATAATATATTTTGCCCCATTATACCCAATTTTCTTGTCATCAAAGTCACCAGTAGGTCAGTTAAAGTCAGTAGCAAAATTGCAAATTTTCCTTCCATGTGAAAGAAATCAGTAATGTATCCATGTTTTACTAAGGGAAAAGTCCAAGAAAGCCTTTTCCCGCCAATTTTTAAAATGTGAACTATCATGAAAACAAGGTCCATAACCCATTAAAATTTTTAGCTGATTTTACTTGTTTACCAATGCATTTTCAATTTATGATACCAAAATCGTAGATCTATTTAATTTCATCTTACTATATTCTTAAGTGACCTATAAATCAAAATTCTTAAGGTGAAACTTTAAAAAAATAAGTATATTAGTACATATTTGCTTCATACTGCAAATTTGTAAAAAATTGAATTACCCCGGGTTTACTACTTAAAGGGGATGATTTCTCATTGACTATTAGAGCAAAACTTTGTGCCAACAGGTATTTGTTTATGATTGGGTTCCCCAAACTCCGGAAATCTATATAGACTCGAGAAGGTTACACTTGCGATATTTTTAAGGAGGTCTGAAAATGCCAAATTTTAGTTAAAAATTTTGCGCTTTCACTGTCGATATATCATAATTTAACCCCATTACTCAGTAAAAATAAACTTCCATTATAATGGATTGGATGTATATCCAGCAAAAAAAACAAAAACAAAAAAACACGACGATGTCCATATTTTATAAGACTGTCCATAATTGTAGTAACGTATATAAATTGTGTATTTTACCAGAAAAGTGATTTTAGCGTAACCTCAGTTAAATTTCCTTATATTCAAATCCACCATACATGGTCCTGAGACTTGCAAAAGTGTTTCAATGCGTTGGCCATTTCTTGAAGACAAAGAAAATAAAACTGCAACAGGTTTAAGAATAAGATGGAATTGAACAACAATTGAAAGATAAATATGATGGATAGCTTGTTGGACGTCTTAAGGGCTTCTTTAACATACCTCGGAAAACTATTTTTGTCGTTGTTGCTTCAGCAAATCAGTGTTTCGATGCTAAACGAAGCTGGTCATTGCTTTTAGCTGTATTGTTCCTACACATCAAAGCATAGATCTAAAAATGAAAATAAATTATAATTGGTCTAAGCTAACGCAATAACAAAGAAACCGATAAAAATGCACGTCAATTGTTCTGAGAACAATTAATAGGATTTTCCCGTAATAAAAGTTACTTTTAGAGAGATACAGATGTCAACTGACTAGTAGGCTGCTGTTGATAAGCACTGTATGTATGCCGGTCACAGGCACTTGTTTCATAAAAAATGTCAGTCTCACTCTCTTCTTCCAAGAAGTAGAGAGGGAAGGACTGACTGACATTTTTTTGAAAGGAAGAGAGTGAGGGATTGACATTTTTTATAAAACAAGTACCTGTGATGCAGGGACTGTATCTCTCTGAGCAAATTTTCAAATATTTTGTCTTTTAAGGAATTGTTTACACGATCGTCTATACATGTCTATTGTTTCAAATTTATTTGTAAAGATGATTGTATTTGAGTTTCAAGTTCCACTGAAATTAAGAAAAGTAAAAAATGACAAGGGTTTTCATTATTGATACAAAGATATGACTAATCATACCAGAAACTGATACACATTTGACTGAAGGAATTAAAACAATTAGTTAAATGTACTTGTTATTGTGGCCACACTAGATTGATAAACTTGGTAATGACCTATAAGATGTCAGATACCGTAAAACAGCAGTTTTATATTTTAGAATGATATCATTATTTGCAAGTCCCTTTTAGGGTAACCAATAACCTTTAACCTTGACATTTTTAGATGTAAGACTTAATGATAAGATCCCAAGTTTCTACTATGTCTTACACTTTTCGAGCTTCTTCTAGATAAATGCTCCCAAACGTGTGACAAAGTTTCTTAGGGCTTAATTTTTGAACGGTTTAAAAGTTTTGTAATGTATCAACATTCCGTTATGACCTAATAATGATATTTTTGATTACACTTCAATACCTTTCTCTTTCGCTTTACGATTTATTTCATTATGTAAAAAGGGTGGATAACGGAAAACATCCACAATGGCTGAAATTGCAATTACTTGCCACAATCTGTCAGGGAACTACACAGGAAAAAACACAGGAAAAAAAGACAAAGGTAAACAACGAGAGGAACTCGGGACAGCCGGATTTGGTACCGGTGTTATATTGCCGTTTTCCCCCCGAGGAAAACTTGGAACGTGCCTACTTTTCCCCGGAGGAAAAATGAGACCATTTTCATTCTTTCCCCCGCAAAAATGGCAATACGTATACGTATTGCCATTTTTCCCCCATGCTGGTTTTTCCCCTGGCGAAAAGTTGCCACGTGCTTATTTTCCCGCTGGGAAAAATTGGACCATTGTCATTTTCCGCTTGGTCTTTTGCGTCAAGTAGAGTGTATTAAGATATAAGACTAGTGCTATCTTGGCTTACTTACCAGCAAGAGCTACTGAAATTTGTAAGACTTCAAAGACAATGGTTGCCAAGTGCTTTGATTTTTTCTCCATTAATTTGAATTTTAAATTATGCCACCTTCACTTACTTACTATTAAAAGGAGACAATAACACATTTATGTTCACGTCCATCTGTTATTGAATTACTTTGCCTAGTTTTCTCACAATTATCTTGATGAGAGCCCTATGTTCGTCTATCTGTGTGTGTGTGTGTGTTCTTTTTTGTTTTGTTTTTTGTTTTGTTTTGGTCTCCTTTTTCATATTCAGTCTAGGTTGGACAATGGATGACAGTACTGAGGATTTATGTTCGTTGATCTAACCCCGGATAAAAAGAAGGTAAAGAGGTATAGCGTTGATCGACATCTAACAAATAATTCCGATTAAAAAGGTGCTAGGGACCGTTTTGAACTCACTGTGAGGTATGAGTGACTGCTCATTTATTTGGATCTTGTCTCATGTACATTTACTCAATATCTTTATTATTAGAGGTAATTTTTTCTCTCGTAAGAACAAAATAGTTTTTCCTGTGTTCAGTTTCATGATAGAATTTGGTACTTTTGGGGTTGGAATGTTATGTATGATGTATTATGATGAAAATAGATAAAACATATTTTTAATTTAGTGTCTGTATATAGCCATTTCGGCGATTTATGACTCATCAGTACAGATCGAATCAAAATAAGTGGAAACCCATAAATTCATGGGTCATTGGAAGCAAATAACACCCAAATGTCCCAAACAGTAAAGCCAAATTATTCATGGTCAGAACTTTTCACAATCAATAATATTATACAATTATTCTTTTGAAATAGGTTGCTGCTGGGATTTATCAATCTGAAATATTGCTTTTTGGGTGTGGACACAATACAGGTGTGGACACAGTATAAGTATGAACACAATAACATAATCTTCAAGAAAGAACATTTCACAAAGGTTCCAATGAAAATACTCTGTCAAATCAGACAAATATAAAATTCACCCTTCTTTCCCCTCTTTGACATTTAATACGAAAAAAACATAAGCGTTAGAGAAATTTCATTACAACACTTTGAAAACAACTTTTCAATAGAATTACAATGAAAAAAGGTGTTTTCCCCCACAGTTTGATTTTATCTATGCTTTGAATTATTTCTTTGATAAATGTCCTAGTCCAAAAAAATCATTGCAGTAGGAATCAACGAAAGTCGAAGTCAAATTATCTCCCCTTCCTGGTTCCAGATATATAACTATTTTCCTTCATGCACATCTCCATATAGTGTTCTTCCTTTGTGTAAAGTTTCATCAAAATTCTTCAAGTGGTTTAAGAGGAGTTGTGCTTACGAGGTAACCCATACATAGGGAATCAACGAAAAGTCAAAGTCAAATTATCTCCCCTTCCGGGTTTCAGACAATATTTATATTCCTTCATACACATCTCCATATAGTGTCCTTCCTTTGTGTAAAGTTTCATCAAAATCCTTCAAGTGGTTCAAGAGGAGTTGCGCTTACGAGGTAACGCATACATAGGGAAATTAACAAAAAGTCAAAGTCAAATTATCTCCCCTTCCTGGTTTCGGACAATAATTATATTCAGATTAGATAAAACTTATTTTATTGTTCAAATAATACAACAAATGGATTGGACACAAGTTATCCCAACTTACAAAGGTCCTCTCCATATAATATATATTTACAATACAATTGCATAAGTCAACCAAATAATAAACAAATACATTAAATTGAATTATAGTACATATATAGGTAATTTTGTTTTAAAAGAAATACATTTTATGGTAGAAAATACATATATTGCAATTACACAATTTAATCATTTTTAAAAGGAAAAGGGAAGAAAAACAAATAATAGAATAAAGACAAAAAAAAA
>MJUU01043796.1:53021-68700 GCA_002080025.1 Modiolus philippinarum | reverse complement strand
GGATGCGGCAAACAATCAATTGTACCATTATTATTTTCATATAGTTTTTCTGTCTTTTCTGCAACACTTTTTTGATGGATAACTTTTGTTTAAATATTTACATTCAGAGGAGGAGGTTGGGCATCCCTTTTTATCTGTGAAAAATTTTAATTTCGTGCAGAAATTAAAAAGAAATGTAAAAAAACCTCCCGTATTTTCGAAATTTCTATTGGAACCCCCCTTTTTAGAAGGCTGGATCAGTCGGTAATTTTAGCATAATAAATAGATGTAAAATTATTAATAAGTTCGAATAATATAATATTGTTTGATAAAGTTCGCGTTAAAAAATTATAAGATTAGAACAACTATCCAAAATATTTTATTCACAGATTTCACTTAAAGCATACTTGAATTTGATTTATTTCCAAAATTTGAAAGAAATGAAATATTCACTGATTCTTTACACACTTGACACACGTAATTAATTCAAAAAATGAAACAATAATATAATAATGTAAGTATATTAATTGCATACCGCAATTCCATCGAACCATTGAATGTAAAATCAAAGTATTAAGCAAGAGAAGGGTCCCACCTGAGAGACAATCAGCACATTTCTATTGATGTTCGGAATGAAATATGACTTTATTTTAATTAAGACATCTTCTTCCCACCTCTTTTTCAGTATTCGAGTTGTACAGACATGATAACTATGAATTTGACAATAAAAAACGTCAAGTTTGACACTACGTCAACATAAACCTCTTATTTGTTGTCCCTTTCGTTTGATATTAATGGTCAACAGAACGTATGTCAATTGACTCCAATACACATATTTCATAATTGTATATTCCTTGCATAGATGTGTACAGATTAAGTCTTGAAAATGGATTTTCTACACAAAGTTATACTCCTTAACTTTTTCGTAGTTTTGAAAATATTAAATTCATATGGACAAGGTTTTGGAAGAATTATTTCACCGTTTGGCCAACAATCTTTTGGCGGGAATGTATTTATACCCACGAACTTTCCACAGCCCGTAGATCAAACGATAGATATAGAGAGACAAGGATCCTTTTCGATATCAAGTCCGGATTCAGCGCAAGGAGTACAACTGGTTGAAACAACAATTACTGATGGGAACAGAATAATTTTTCAAGACAGACCAGGGCAACAAAGGGGGAGAGATGGACCACCTAATAATTTTCAAGATAGAAATTTTGGACAAACATTTACGACAACTATACAAGGAGGTCGACAAGACTTTCCTCCACCAAGAGGAGTGCAAGAATTTCAACCTCAAAATATCCAAGGAGGGAGGCAGGAATTTCAAAATATACAGTCTGGAACAACTTTTGTTACGCAAACAGGAATGACGGGCTTTCCGAACCCACAAACTGAATTTTCTAGAGGACCGGGGACTTTAGGCACTGCAGTAGGAGGTCTTTTCAATGGTCCTCGCGGACTTAATCCAAACCCGTTTTTGGGTCCTCCGGCAACACAAACTGGAGGATTAGTTAATACTGCTATAAGTGGATTTCCTAATAATATTGGTCCGCTTCCAACTGCAGTTCCAAACACACAGGTAAATACAAGGCAAGAATTTCCACCTGGTGGTAATTTTCAGGGAAATCGTTTTCAGGGCACTCAGGGAATACAATTTCCAGTCGGCCCAGGTACACGAAACCAGGGTTTACCCGGTAATCAGCAATTTCAGGGAAATCAATTTCAAGGTCCGGGACAACAAGATGGGATGGCTACTGCGGTAAATTCGATAAGTGGGTCCGACACATTCGGTCAAAGATTTAGCTTAATAGACCCAACTACAAATACTGCTGTCCAGGATATATCCGGCACTCAAAACCAACAAGGGCCCGGATTCCAAGGTAATCAAGGTTTCCAGCAGCCGGTACAGAATAACGTTTTTGCACAACCCCAAAATCCAAATCCTGGACAGTTTAGTGGACCTTTTCAGCCTCCCCAACAACAAGGTAACAACCAATTTACAGGAGGATTCCAAAATAATAGATTTCCAAACACAGCAATACCTGCTCAAGTACCTAATCAACAACCTCCAACTCAGTTTATAGGAAATCAAGGATTTAATCCGGTCAGAAGAGCGGAATTTACAAACACAAATGATGTCCAGACTTCAAGTAATATTGCTGCTGGGAATGCCATGAATGCAACAATTTCTCATGGAATGGATCCAAGTATTGGAATTTTTCTTCCAGAGGTTCTATTAAATAATGTGGGACCGGACGCAAACAGACAATTCAGTAAATTCGGAACAACAGAATTTTCAGATATTTTCGAAAACAATCCACGTCCATCACCTATTCCGGATGTAATGAAGACCCTGGGTCCTGGATTCACGACGATGTCACCGCCACAGTCTACAACAGAGGGATACAGTTGTCAGCACAGGTAAGTGTTCAGATAGCATTTATTTAAACCCACCGCTTATGAAGTAGAATCATCCTTTCTGTCTGTCCTCCTGTCCATCTGTCAAACTCTTCGTAAGCGTAACTCCTTTCAAATCATTTGAAGGATGTTATTGAAACTCTTCACAAAGAAAATACACTATATGCAGATGAGCACTAGAGAATGTGATTGTTTTCGGAAACTATGAACAGGAGGTAATTTGACTTTCTCGATTCATTGATAAATTTTGCAAAGAATAGATTACCTCTTAGTTCAAACCAATTAATGATTTTTATGAAAGATTGTACAAAGGAAAGAAACTAAAGCAGATGTGCATGAAGAAATGTATGCAATTATTATGATTTTGATCTGAACATAGACATATGCTTGAAATAAGAAAATCATTCATTTCCGTAATCAGATTGGAAAGCGAGGGGTATAAGTGAGCTTAGCTAACAGTTTTTGTAGTTCTTAAAAATACATTAATATTTTAGGTTTATTAAAGAACTTTTACATCGGTGAATATTTTCATAAAAATATGACTGGTATTCATTTCATTGTATTATGATATTTAAGGGAGTACGAGTCTCAAAAATTTTGTAATTAGAATAAAAATTCTGACCATATGTCTTGAAGAGCTTGAGCAAAAAAATTTGAAAATCCATGTAGGAGTTTTTGAGATATAAGACGTCAAAATTTTGGCGGGAAACAGACCTCTCTAGAGTTTTCCTTCAATTTGCATAAGATGTTTATAGGCCTTTAAATATATGAAATTATAATTGGAAGTTGATTAAATTTTATACACAGTCTATTTGATGTATTCTAAAGTGACTTATGACCAAGAAAATGTGATCCATGTGCAAAAAATTTTAGCACTGTTTAACTGGATAAAACTCGAGGATATAGAATGCTTCTGAAATCTGAGGCTCGTACTCCCTTAATTTCAGTTTTCTTGGGACATGTATCCATTGATTATTAATTTGATCTGCAATGAAGAGACATAAGATGGTCGAAATTGTCGTCTGCAAAAACTAAATTTAAAAAGCTGCAATTCTTATATTCTTAAAAAAATTTGCATGTATATGGCTTATATTACGGTATGAACAAATAAAGGGATATTGAGTTAATGTACATTGGACAAAATTCCTATAAATACATGGTAAGATTAAGCAAATGGAACAACGCTTTAATTGTTTTAATTGTTGTTCTTCATCTCAAAGTCAACAAAGAGCAAACACTCCTAACCTTTTCCTACCCCTGTCCACAATATTCCCGTATTTTTCAACACAAATATGACTGATCCTAGAAAATCCTCTCAAAGAAAGCAATGAATATATCACTCTTTAATCCAAAAAGCATGCTAGCATTTCCTTTTTATTATAAAATGACAACGACGTCAACATACAATCACATCTAGCTCGATATCATTATCCAATTTTGTGTTTTTGTCTTGAGCTGATTAGTTTTGTATGTCAAAATGTGCTTTGTGCCATTCTTTTTTATATTTTTATTTAATGAAAACTGCCATAGAAGAAACACTCGAAACGCTTTAAACTCACCCCCTGGTCATCACTCTTCGTTCATCTCCGGTGCAACGTTACAAAAATCTCTTAAAACTTCAATAGACGTAAATTTCCTCATTTCGTTTTTATCACTTAAACATTTTTACTGTTAATAATGTTGAATAAAGGGCTTGATTGTTTTTGTGATTTTTAACCCAAAACCCCGTTACAGATAGCAAGAAATCATGCACTGTGTAAACAAAGTAAAATGATCAGCATGATAGAATTTGCTTACAATGCAATCCTGAAATACATTTGACAATACCCAATATTTTTGATGGTCAGCTTTATTTTATTACTGTACATAAATGTTAGAAATGGAATTAGTTCAAAGTGCAAATATATTCAGTGTTTTCATTAGTTAAAAAAAAAAGAAATCGACAAAGCCGTTGAAAAGATATGAGGTTTGTAAGGCAATTTTTCGCATTTCTTATAAATTGCTTGTCTAATTATTCAAAAATTAAAGGAAGTATTATTATATTTTTAATGCGCCACACTTCAAACACTTTGAGAGATACCGGTTGACTTGAGTCTTCAAAGGAATTCAAAATGTCAAGGACTATGTTTAGTTTTCTACAATTTTGTAATCATTGAACATGTAAGTAATTTCACTCAGGTTAGCAATACAGGCTTATATGAGATATGTCTTGTACAAAAAAAAATCTTTCCGTTTACAGAGATTGCCCGAAAGGACAAGCTTGTGTGTACGACGGCAAGTATAGATGTCCAAAATGGATTCCAATAATAGAATGTAAATGTTTATCAGGTAAGGTTTATTTACTAGTATACTATAAATTAGAACATAATCGAGAAAAAAAACAAACGAACAAACAAAATAATTAAAAAAAATCTTTTTACTCAAAATCAAAGATACGATTCATAAAGTTGTTGTTAGGTCAAGTGTCACGCCTTTTATATGACTTAGAGGACAATCGTTTCACACTCTAGTCATGGGGGCCTTTGAAAGTACACTAAAAACGGAAGTACGAAAACGAGGTAGCCAATGTGCTTTTTTTGTTTTCCGGGCTCCACTTTCATGGAAAAAAGATATCAGGTGTCGTTGAAAATCCCATCTTGTCCCCAAAACAAATGTACTATGATTTAATAACTTCTTTGCCTTTGAGCAATGAAATATGTTTAATTAAATTAATTAATAAACTTCACATGCAGCTCCTAATCATCATGAAAAAATATTGAGTAGAAATATAGTCTTGATAGATAGATTTAATATTTTTGATCCTACAGCAAATATCTATGTTTCTGCACTAAAAACGGAGAACGCAGATACACTTATTTAGCAGTAGGGAAAGGCAAAACATATTTTGTAAAGAACCACACTGAGTCAAACAAGAAGTACACTGAGAATGACGTAATCAAGATGTTGGAATTTTTAATAGATAATATTTTTGTCGAATTTGGAGGTCGTGTTTTTCAACAGACAATCGGGATTCCCATGGGAACTAACTGCGCGCCACTTTTAGCTGATCTCTTCCTTTTTTCGTATGAGGCGAAGTTTTTACAAGGGCTTACAAAGAAAAAACAAAAACATTTAGCCCAGTCCTTTAATTTCAGCTTCCGCTACATAGACGATGTACTTTCTCTTAATAATCCAAAATTCAAGGAATATTTACACCAGATCTATCCCAATGAGCTTGAAATTGTAGAGACTACCGATACACCTACTTCAGCTTCGTATTTAGATCTTTTAATTTACATTGACGAAAATGGACGTTTGAAATCTAAGCTGTATGACAAACGTGATGATTTTAACTTCCCAATTGTGAACTTTCCCTTTCTGAGCAGCAATATACCTGCCTCTCCAGCCTATGGAGTGTACATTTCACAGTTGATTCGTTACTGTCGGGCATGCAGTTTATACAGTGACTTTTTAGTTAGAGCAAAAACACTGTCCCAAAAGCTGCTTAGTCAGGGATTTGTTCAGCCTTTGTTACTTTCATCCCTCAGAAATTCTATGGCCGTCACCATGACATCATTGACAGATATGACGTATCTGTGTCCCAAATGAAAACGGACATTTTCAGCTAGATTTCACGTCTTCACGGATTTGACATAATCGGATTTGACTCAACCCTGGATTGACTCACTGATAGTGTGACGGGTGCCGCTAGTGGAGCAGGACATGCTTACCCATCCGGAGCACCTGATGTCACTCCCGGTTTTTATGGGAGTTCACACTGTCAGTTTTTCGCGTTGTCTTGTATATCATACTGTACAATTTTAGTTTTGTCTTCGTCAGTGATGTTTGTGCTACCGATTTGTCCTTGTGATTGTTTGAATACTATAAAGATTTACCAAAGCTTTTCAAAATTTTACCATGGTACTGTTTGAGGGTTAGAGAAGTAACATGTACCATGGATTTCAATTGGTTTTGTCTAAGGGTTAGAAAATGGCATTAACCAATCCGCAACCAAACAGATCTTTCAAAAAATATATGCCTCACTGATAGTGTGACGGGTGTCGTTAGCGGGGCAGGACATGCTTACCCTTCCGGAGCACCTGATGTCACTCCCGGTTTTCATGGGAGTTCACACTATGAGTGCCTTAGTTCTTAATGTTATCTTTTTATTTCCGTGCATTGTAGCTGTCTCACGTCCTTGTCTTGTCTTTGTTTTTATCTGTTACCGTTTTTGCCATGTCTTTGGACTTCGATTTTTGTAGTCATCGCTTCCCTTGTTCCTTCGGTATTCTACTGCCGTTGTTGTAATGGGGAAACATTACGACTCCCTATTTGGCTATCTATTATCACATTCTTAAGGATGTAGTAAGGTGAGGTTTTTGAAATTCCTTAAAGTCATTCAGGTTTCTCGGGTTTTACCCATTATTACTATGTGATATATTTTGCCCCATCACACCCAATTTTCTAGTCATCAACTAGATTGTAGATTTTCCTTCCATGTGAAAGAAA
Organism: Modiolus philippinarum; assembly: GCA_002080025.1. Classification (NCBI taxonomy): domain Eukaryota; kingdom Metazoa; phylum Mollusca; class Bivalvia; order Mytilida; family Modiolidae; genus Modiolus; species Modiolus philippinarum. Next base: position 61,809 of record MJUU01043796.1, on the reverse strand, counting down.
TCACTAATATTGCCATGTTGTACTAAGGTAAAAGTCCAAGAGAGCTTTTCCCGCCATTTTTCAAAATGTGAAATATCTTGAAAACAAGGTCCATAACCTATCGGTATTTTTAGCTGATTTTATTCCTTTTCCAATGCTCTTTCAATTTATGGTAGTAATTTAAAATCGTAGATTTATCAATTTTCACCTTACTACATCCTTAAAGAGCAGATTTAAGCCCTAAAAGATGAGAAAACAATGGTTTTGTTCTAAGTTTTATGCACTTGCATCTCTCTCAGTTACTTTATAGAGTGTATATCCTAAAAGATTATATAAAAGTGATATTTTTTTAATCGATAAAAACACTTGTTTTCTGTTTATTTAGTGCATTTCTCAATTAATACTGTACTGATTCGAAAAACCACTTCAGGCTGATAGTGTTTCAATATGGAAAATAAACTTTCAACGAGCGTTGTTCCGTTGCTTTGTTTTACCATGTATTTGTAGATACTTTGTCTCATGTAGATTTACTCCATATCCCGTCATGGCTTATTGCAGATATATGCCATGTTTGAAGGAGTTCTGTTCTCTTTACTGCATACAATGTTTTTCTTTTGAGATACCCTCTTTTACAGTTTATGTTTAATAAGCCATAAAATTAAAATAATTCGAAAGCCTGTATTCAGATTTTTCGTATGGCTTCATTTATTCCTGCGTTGCATCCCGCGTGTTCAAACTGCTCAGAATAAGCAACACTTTTGAACACAGCTTGAATGCATTTTAAAGTAGTAATGTTTTAGCAAAAGGTTAAGGGCCCGCATGTTCAGTCATTTAAACAATGCATTTATGGTTGACAAAAGTACCGGCACTGTTAAAAAATGTTTAAAAATACAAGTACAGTGTGAGATTTTTTTTTCTAATTCCTGTTAAATAAAATAAAAAATTAATTAAGCCCACAATAAGTAAAATATCAGAATCTATTGAAACGTTCTGATGTTTTCTGTGGTGTGACTTCATCATACAATTTTGCATGTCAAGATTGTTTCTTTTCTTATTTTTTTAACTTGTTTTTATTACTAAAAAACGGTAAATTATTGAATAAATTGTTTGTTATTACATTTCTTTCATGCTGATGATTTAGACAAAGTAAAATTTTAATTGGTACTTTCCTTACTAAAAAAATGAAAACTTGTCAAGATTTTTCACGATTTCTACGTTACTTCTTTTTGGAATTTTGGATTAAGGCTTTCCACATTATTTTATTTTAATGCTGCTGATGGGAGGTTACTCCTTGAAACAAGTGTACAGCATAACGAAATTAACTGTTTTTATGCAACTTCGGCATTTTTTTTTGTATTACTGCTCCTTAAAAATTGCCTCAGAGTTAAAATGATTCTCGACAGATATCCGTTATACTTTCTTGCTTCGGTATATGTATGCCGATGTATGAAAAGATGTATGAAAAGATATGTTTTCTAACAATATAAAATCAATATTCATCTAAAAAGATTAATCTTTAAATATAAAAAAGTATTGAACTCATAAACACCGTTATTTTTGAAGTTCCAAAATAAGAAAGTTTCCTACGATACCTATCCCAGCAGGCAAAATTAGTTGTTTTGATGTCAAAATGACGTCGTATCCTGATGTCGGATGGATGTTGGATTTTGATTGAAAATGAAAGTTTTTTTACGTCTTTTTCTGACGTCGAAACAGAGTCGGTTACCGACTGAGAAACAAAAAAAAGTTATTTTATGTTGTGTAGTGGTTAAATATTGAACGTTTCTTTACTTGAGAAGGCCATTTTTCTCGGCGATTTCCATTACTATTTATTATTTCTGTGACGATGAGCTTTGGTCGGAGTCCGACCAGTTTTCAACCCTTCCATGTGAGCTCGGGTTTGCTCTAGCATTACGTGGAAGTGATGTCAGAATTTTTCAAGGAGTTTGCCTTAGATGTTTCTTTACAGAAATCAAAGCTAAGACCAGTTGCTAATCAGTTAAGTGCAATGTGAACAATTAAATATGCGAGAGGTAAACCTTAAAAAAATATATATATATAATAAAAGAAAAAAAATTACTGAAGAGTTACAATTTTAAATTAAAATCTGCAATTTTTTTTTGTTTTTAGATGATTATGTATTCTTAAGATTAAAATTTGTTTTCATATATTATTTTTAACAAATCTGTGTTAAGGTATTTCCGTCGTTGTAACTGCTGAGCAATAAAAATTCAGATTGGAAAAGTAATTGACCTCACGTGCTTTCTATGTTGAAGGGAAATAATTTTTGTTTGCATCTATTTGCATATAGTGCACACAGATTGAAAGTTTTAGTCCGGTGTTTTAGTTAAAGATTAGAAGTTTAACTATAGCTAATAGTATTGCGTAAATGTATAAAAGTAAAATTTTGAAAACTTTTCCGTTTTAGCTACTCATATAACTTTTATAATCATAAAAAAATATTCCAATTAAATTCTATTTTTAGAAAGTTTTCAGCAATATTTTTGTCCCCAGTTTTGTTTTTATTCATTTTTCAATTTATTTTAATACTTATTGTTCATCATAATACATGCAGTATATGCAATACTATCACTAAGGTCTTTTAAATCTAATATATCAACAAGGTCGTTTCATTGTCATTTCTGTGTCATTTTTCGACGAGGGACTTGCATCCGTACAAGAACAGACGTCGCATCAAAGTCAAAAGCCGACCAAATGTAGACGTCTGAATTACGACATCGATCCGACGTCAGTTTTTGGTATACTGACGTCGCGACCAAATATTACCCAAAACCCGACGTCCATATGATGTCGTGTGTTTGCTGGGATGCTTTATCAAAATTATATGAAGGGATCAGACTAAAATGTTAGGTACTTATAAGAAACAAACCATTTATGAATTTCCACTACTTATTTATAAAGAAACTACCATCGATCTCTGATAATACTCTATTAACTATGAAAAAAATTTCTACATGACCGATTCCTACGTTACCAAATGACACAAGTGAAAAAAAATCATTGTTAATAATTCTGCACTTACTTTTGAAACAAAGTTTAAATGATCTTCTATCATTTTGGTGAAATACCATCTCTTGACTAGAAGCAGTATCAAATAGAATAAATGATTCACACGTTACCCAATAAGCAGTGCTGATCTCGGTAACCACTTTCATCAATCAGACTTGCAATTCATAAATTATTTTTAAATGAGAAGATATGGAGTAAATGTACATGAGACAAAGTCTCTACAAATACATGACAAAAACAAGCAAAGAAACAGCAATCATGTCTGGATAAGATGATTCCTACGTTACTGTGACACTAATAACAATAACGCTAGTAAAAATATATGTTGCTGATATCCTGGAATTTTTATACGGAATTTCATACGAACCAAAAGAACACGTATCTAACATAATTTACTAGCGCTCATTTTTTGGAATTTCAACAGCCCAAATCCATGCTTTTAATGAAATTTACTGATGTTAAGAATTTGAAATGATTCAAAGATCAAAGCACATCAGCTTATCAATCAAACTTCCATCCAAATATCATCATACAAAAAAGCAAAAATGAAGCAATTACATGCACGTTGTGATTCATTAGTTTAGTCAGTGACCTTTTGCCTTTGCTAGAATTAAATACTATGTGTATATACAAGGATAATGTTTCGAAATTTTGTTTTTGCAGGATGTATGTATAATGATTGGTTCATTCCTAAGAAATTTGTTATTCCTGTTGACCATTGTGGAAACCATTGTGCATGTGAACGAGATGATGGCGTGGTAAGTACAATCTATACAGTTTACAAAAAGTCCAAAAACATTTGTTTCCATCCAACAACGGGAATTTTAATTATTTTCTTTGTCATTGAATTATTTTTCATGCTACCAAACACCTCAGGGAAAATAAGAATTGAACATAAACGTTTTCAACGGAAAAACTGAAATGTAGAATTCAATGCAAAATTTAAAAAAATAAGAATTAAGTAAAAACAATAAGTCTCCCAAATCTGTTTGGGAGGTTTAATAACGATAAAAACAGATGGCTAGTTGCTTAAAGAATTAGAAAAAAAAAGAAATTTAACAACCTTATACATTTCAATAGCCTTCTTCGGTATTTTGTTATTTCATATTGTTTACTTTGGTATTTTTTTTTGCATTTTCGTTTCTCATAAAGAGCAAATGTAAAAAGTGTTTAAATGATTTGGAGTTACAAAGCTGTGATCGTCTATTAAGGAAATGCAAGAAAAATGCAAAACACATAAAAGTTAAAAATGCCATGCATTCATAAAAACATTTTGCAATCAAGAAGTATAGGTTGCAATTTAAAAGCGACGCAAAACATGCGTCTTTTAGTACCCTGTATTCATTTATTTTGCAAAAATAATTGACAAATCATAAGAATTTGATACAAAAATCTTCGTTGGGGTACCTAAATTACCAAGCGAAAAGGCCAAGTGAGACTTGCCCATCACTTTGTGCTTCCGTCTGTCCCTTAAAAGGTTTTACAATCTCTTCTTTGAAACTGCTGGACCAATATGGTCTGTAAGTCTCGTTCAGTTTTGAAACTTCTGGGTACAAAAACTGAACCGGGGAATTGCGTTTTGCACATTAATAGATGACGTCTAATGCCAATAATTTAATGTCACAATTTTCAGACGTTATGTTTTGGAGAGAAATGTTTTCGAAACGCATCATTTATCGTGAATTTTCGGTGTCACACGACGGACTTACAGACCTTATTTGAATCCGATTTGATGTGCATCTAGTTTAGTTGCCGCCACAGTATTCAGTATGCCTTCATCATGTACAAATACATCTGCATAACATGACAGGGAACCAGACTTCCACAATCTGTTGAGGGAAATGAGCTTCAAAATTTTGTTCAGATAGTCTGATGAATAAACAACATGGCTGTTGTTACTAACAAATAACAAAATACCAAAGTTACTGTAAATTTGGTTTCTGCATATGGCCATTTCGAAAACTTATTTCTCTTCAGTGCAGATCAAATCTAAGGCATTTAGAAAAACATAAACTCAAAGATGTGTAAAAACTGATAGAGAACAAATATGAACTAAATGGAAAGCCAAAATCAGCTTATGACAGAGCCTTGCATGGGGGAGATACTTCTTAGTTGGAACAAAATTTACAGAAATTAAGATATTGCAAATTTCCTAATAAAACCGGCTTTCGGGTCAACATCGAAGTACTAACTACTGGGCTGGTGATTACTAACAGTCCACCAGCAGTGGCATCGATCCAGTGATAACAAATAACAAAATAACGAAGTTACTGTAAATTAAGTTGCTGCATATGACCATTTCGACAACTTATGTCTCTTCAATGCTCATAAAATCTAAAACATTTGGAAGACCATAAACTCAACGATGTTTAAAAACTCATAGAGAACAAATAACCAAACATGATTTAAATTTAAAGCCAAAATCAGCTTAGTGTAGAGCTTTGCATGGTAATTAGGTAAATAGGTAAATTCAGTAATCTGGCGTTGGTAAAAATAACCACGGTCCTAAGAGCAGTATATAACTCTTGATAATTCTCTCTGTATCATTAGCAATTATATAAATAAACGTCATAATATATAACATAAACTTGATTTGCCATCAAACATAGATCAGAAACAAGTCCCAAAACGCTTGTCTCATTATGCCATCACTTAAGAACAAGGATTAACAACAACCTTTACAATGTATTAGAACTATGAATGTGTTGTGGTGATATGTTATATTTTGATGTTTTACCTTTCAGGCAACGTGTTCACAGACTAAATGTCCGGATGCTCCATGATATTCTCCAAATATGTAGACAAAAATCGTACAAAAAAGTTGCAAAAATGATTGGGTGTGTTTGTTTCAAACATGGTCATTAAAATCTGCAGCGTGCATGGAATGTGATGAAAACCACTTATTTATGTCTTTCATAATTTGATTATGGTTAATTATTTCTTTGAAGATATTGTGGGAAAGTCATAAGAAATTCATTATTTGTCAATGTCATTCATTATCTGTCGTTCTCAGACGTTCGTTTGAAGATACATCATGTGTAAATAGGATTTTAGATATAATAAAATATATATTTTGACCAGCTGTGCACCATCTATCAAGTGAAATATAGACTTTAACGTGTTTAAGATCTATCCAGAGTTACCGCAAGAAAGAAAAATGAAACCGCTGTGTCCAAGTTAAAGGAATAAACCTTGTGGCATGTCAAAACATGCCGTTATGTGCACAAAATTGTGTAAATAGTTCTTGTTCTTATTTATGAAATGTTGTACAAATATTCATTATTATTTTTGTTTTTGATAATTAAAACAATAAAAATGGAATACTTGTAAAATTGAAAGGTGTTTTAAATCTGACAGAAAGAACAAATAACCAATAGCATTTATGTCATAAAGTACCACAGTTTATCTTTTAAGAAATGAAGAAGACACTATTTTACCATTTTGTAGATTGTCTTTAACTTAAGAGTCATTTATTCTGTCAACCATACGTAATTGGAATAACTTGGATTTATCAACAAGAAATTTAAATTTAAAAGTGAGCTAGGGAAAAAAATAATACAATTACTTGCACAGTACCCATTTATTATGGTTACGGTCCTCGAAAACTTAATATCATACTTAACCAACTTCGATGTCATGCTTCTTTCCTAAATTATGACTTATACAGAGTCAATATTATATGTAATCCTGCATGTCTTTGTGAAGCTACATGTATTCGCGAAGATTCTTACCACTTCCTTTTTGAATGTCCAAACTATACCCGTACAAGACATAACCTTTTGCAAAATCTCAAATGGTTACCTATACTGATTGTTTTGTAAATCTCAAACTTTTGACCTGTGGTAGTCCAGCTCTAAGTGATGACCAAAATAAACAAATTTTCAAGCACGTCTACGAATATATTAAAAAGACTGAAAGATTTTTATTAGTGTAATGCCCCAGGACAGTACATACACATCATCAACAAATCCAACTTTATTCTGTTAATTCATCGATCTTTTATAGTCTCTTTTGTCCTAAATTTGTCTTTCCGTTTCATTGCAGCCCATACATAGACAAACTGAATACTATATTAACATACTATATTACTGTAATTATGGGAGAAGACTTTTGTAAGTTGGGAAACTTGCGTCTAATCCCTTTTGGATTTTGTAAGCAAAATAATTAAGTTTTTACTAAAGCCCAAAATCAGCAAAAGACAGAACTTTGCATTAGAGTTTTTAGCATTTTTTTCTGAAATTTAGATATTGCAAGTTTTTACAAATAATTTTACCTGACAGCACCGAAATACCTACATGTACCTACATGTTTCACTAAGTTGGTGAAAACCAGTATTAACTAACAGTCACCCAGCAGAAACATTTGCCAGGCGTTATTGATAACTAATACAAAAGTAACTGTAAATTTAGTTTCTGATGATAACTGACATCTTTTGAGTACGGACCAATAAAAAATGGCAGAACATGGACCAAAGATGTTTAAAAGTACATTGCAAACAAATACCGAAGCAAAAAGATGGAAAACACGGCAATTCGGATATAACACAAAGGAGACAAAATAAAATCGAAACAAAAGAATGCCATTAAAGTATCTTTAAGACCTACTAAGAATTCAGATATAAGCTGAAGATGAAAGATTTCGTCTTGAAAAAGAACAGCATAAGCAATTATCAAATAAACTTCATGCTTACCCTTCCGGAGCACCTGATGCCACTCTGTTTTTTAGAGTTCACACTGTTTCAGTTTTTTGTGTTGTATATGTAGTGTTTGTGTGTTTTGTGGGCATGTAGTGTCTTTTGTCCTCTGTCTTCTGGTGTTCTTGGTTTTGCCTTGTCTCTGGTCTTTGATTCATGTAATCTTGTGCTTTGTTCCTTCGGTATTCTACTGCCGTTGTTTTCGACTTTCTGACAGAATAAATTATTAAGTAGTAAAATTGAAAAAAAATATCATGTTTATAAAGTCAGATTTGTTTTAAAGGATTCATTTTCGGGGATGGTCTGTACAAATCTAGAAACCTATGTTGTTAAGAGTTTTTTTAGTTGAAAATTCAAGATATCACTATCCATTCTATCTTTGGAAGGAAGGTCATATTGCGGTATACATTTTTGTTTTTGGATTTATTTATTTAGGAAAGTAGGAAAGTACAATTTGGTTCCTGTTAAAAAGCTGACAGAAAGCAAATAACCAATATGATCCAAGTGAAAAGCTATATATATAGCAGCTACAGACAGAGGTTTCCATCAGGGAGAAAAGTCTTAGTTTAAAGCCAATTTTCTTTAGATAATGGAAGGTTTAAGTTGATTACATGACCTACACCGGAGTACTGACTACTGGCCGTGAATAAATTCGGAGACCAACAGTCAACCAGCAGATTCATTGGCACAGCTGTAATAATTTCTGTTTCTGTGTTTTTAGTTTCTGTGGATTGTGATTTCGAAATCATATCTCTTCAGTTTAAATCATAGGACCAAAAGCTGATAGAGAACAAGTAACCAATAGATTCTAGAAATAAAGAACCGAGGACTGATAAAAATGAGTATATGAGAATATACAGACGTCTTATTTTTAGCACACAAACGCTTATCATATGTATCCAGCATTGAATTTTGGAACATAATGCTAGAATATATTAAATAATTAATGTACACGTCTTAGGGACCGACCATTTAACTTGAAGGGGGGAGCTATGGTTTTTTTCTTAAAAAATATTTTGGATCCGATTTTGTGTGAGAAAAATATTTTGGCTGCCAAGATGATGAAAAAAAATTTTCTGAAGGAGG
>MJUU01043796.1:3199-33275 GCA_002080025.1 Modiolus philippinarum | reverse complement strand
TTTAGAAAACAAATCCAATACCGAAGAATTTTGCTTTAATATAGTTGACTCTGAATTTGTAAAAAAAAAAAAAAACACACATATAAATAAAATAAATTTAAAGAAGGCAACTGGCAAAGACGGAATTTCTTCTAAAATATTAAAATTATCACAATCAGAAGTGTCATATCCAATATTTAAATTAATCAATAAATCATTTGAATGTTCAAATTTTCCCGACAAACTTAAGGAAGCCAAAGTAATACCATTACATAAAAAATCAAATACTCTTGATAAAGGAAATTACAGACCCGTAAGTATACTTCCCACGATTTCAAAAATTTTTGAAAATTCATTGAAATTCAGCTTGTGGAATTTTTTAATTTACACTTTCATGATTTTCTATCAGCTTTTAGGAAGGGGTATGGATGCCAAACCACATTGTTAAAAGTAATCGAGGACTGGAAAAAAAGCTTTGGATGAGAATGAATTTGTTGCTGCCATTTTAATGGACCTTTCAAAAGCATTCGACTGCCTGCCTCATAACCTTCTTCTTTTAAAACTTAAAACTTATGGAGTCAACCCATCTTCATTAAATCTTATTGAAAGCTATCTAAAAAATAGAAAACAATGTGTAAAATTAGGTTCCCACTATAGTAATTATGTCCCCCAAACGAAGTTTGGGAGACATATTGTGTTTTCTCCGTTTCTTATTAAGTCTCCCAAACGAAGTTTGGGGAGACTTATTGTTTTTACATAATTCTTATTATTAAGTCTCCCAAACGAAGTTTGGGGAGACTTATTGTTTTTATTTTTTATTTTTTGTTTTTCTTCTTCTTTCTTCCGCTCAATTCTTGTCCGACACGTTTCTCGGAAACAATTAGTCCAAACTTCATGAAACTTCACAGGAATGTTGGCCTATATGAGTAGATGTGCACGCACCTTTCAAAATTTTCAAAATGGCCGTCGTTGCCATGGAAACGGAAAAAAGGCGGGGAAAATTCAAAGTGCTCCGATTTGGATGAAATTTTGCAGAAAGGTTGCCTGGCATGTGTAGAATTGCTTTTTGGTCTCAAAATTTTCAAAATGGCGGCCCTTGCCATGGAAACAGAAAAAAGGCGGGAAAATTCAAAGTGCTCCGATTTGGATGTAATTTTGCAGAAAGGTTGTCTGGCATGTGTAGAATTGATTTTTAGCCTCATAATTTTCAAAATGACGGTTGTTGCCATTGAAACAGAAAAAAAGGCGGGAAAATGCAAAGTACTCTGATTTGGATGAAATTTTGCAGAAAGGTTGTCTGACATGTGTAGAAAGGTTGTCTGACATGTGTAGAATTGATTTTTAGCCTCATAATTTTCAAAATGACGGTTGTTGCCATTGAAACAGAAAAAAGGCGGGAAAATGCAAAGTAATCCGATTTGGATGAAATTTTGCAGAAAGGTTGTCTTGCATGTGTAGAAATAATCTTTAGCCTCAAAATTTTCAAAATGGCAGCCGTTGCCATGGAAACGGAAAAAAAGGCCGGAAAATTCAAAGTGCACCGATTTACAAGAAATGTTACAGGAGTATTTTCTGGCATGTGTAGAAAAAGATTTTAAGACTCAAAATTTCCAAAATGACTGTTGCCATGGAAATGGAATAATAGGCGGGAAATTTAAGTTGCTCAGATTTGGATGAAATTATACAGGATGGTTGTCTGACATATGTAGAAAAGAATTTTTAGTTTCTGAAATCTCATAATAAAAGGTTGCTGTTGCCATGGAAACTTTGTGGAAAACATTCACAGTGTTCGTTTGGGGGAAATCTGTAACGCTCTGCGTTACAATAATCAATATTTATCAAATAATGTTCAAAGGTGTACCCCAAGTCTCAACCTTAGGCCCCATCCTATTATTTATATTTATCATCCATAAAAGTGAACTTTATAATTATTCAGACGATAATTCTCTATCATATGCAGATAAGGATATAAATAATTTAGTTAAAACTTTGGAAGACGAAAGTAAAATTCTTATAAATTGGTTTGCAATTAATCAAATGAAAGCCAATCCGGAAAAATTTCAAGCGATTGTAGTAGGCAAAAAAAACTTATGATAAAAATTTAAAATTTAATCTTGAAGGAATTGGAATTGAATGTGAAACGGAGGTAAAATTATTGGGGGTTATCATTGAGTTTAAACTTAATTTTAATGAACATATATCTATCATTTGCAAAATAGCTTCAAAACAATTAAATGTCTTAAAAAGAATTGTTACATCTTACAAAACTTGGAAAATTGACAATATATTATTCGTTTATAATGTCCAATTTTAATTTTTGTCCTCTTGTTTGCCATTTTTGTGGGGGGAAGTTAATACAAAAAAAATGGAAAAAATCCAGGAAAGAGCCCTTAGATTCATTTACGAAGATTTTTCCGCAAGCTATGGTGAATTACTCTGTAAATCAAAATTACCGTCCCTAAATGTTAGGAGAAAAAGATCTTTGGCTATACAGGTATATAAAATTATAAAGATTTAATTCAAATAAAAAAATCAATCTTACTCTTTTCGGTACCAAAACATTGCAGATATCCCACAGGTCAGAACTTCAACATATGGTCTACAGTCCTTCAGGTATACAGGTGAAAAACTTTGGAATGAACTGCCAGACGAATTCCGAAAAGATATGTCCTTGAATCATTTTAAAAACTTGATTAATTCTTGGTCTTGCAGTTCATGCTACTGTTTTGCCTGCAAATCCAGTTAATTTTGCTGCTATAGTATTTTAGGCATACATTTTCATTTGATTATTTTAGCTTCATTAACTACTGCTTGCTTATTAGGTTATTTAATTTATGTTACATTTTTATTACAAGTTCTGAAGTTTCCGATGCTTGTTCCTTTTGTGTGCTATTTGATATGCTTTTTATGTGCTATTTGATATGCTTTTTATGTGCTATTTGATATGCTCTTTATGTGCTATTTGATATGCTTTTTATGTGCTATTTGATATGCTTTTTATGTGCTATTTGATATGCTTTTTATGTGCTATTTGATATGCTTTTTATGTGTTGCATGCATGATACTGTCAATGTGTGTATTGTTATTTTGTGTTGTGTTTTAAATGTCGGTTTTAAAAGCTCTTCAGAGTTTATGTTCGTATTTATTCTTGTAAGAACTGTAAATAAAGCTTTATGGCTTATGACACAACAATTATAATCAGAACCGGGGACAGAAGGACAAGAGGTTCCAGTCGCCTATACCAACCAGTGGCACAGAAGGATGTATACAAGTTCTCCTTTTTCCCTCGTACCATCAGGGATTATCCGGGAACCTTTGGCTGCCAACCTACGTCACCGATGCAGACAGTCTAGACGAGTTCATGTTGGATCCAGCGACTACCAGAACCCCTTTACGAATATTAGTGTAAGAAGCAAGTGTACATAGTTTTAGCCATGTAAATACAGTTTCTTTTATTGTACATACAGCAGAGCTTGCGGTACTTCAAATCACCGAAAACACTGGGATTTCCCCAAAACGCCGGAGAAAACACCGAAAACACCATTGGAAATTGCGAAAACACCATTAAATCAAAAGCTACCATGCAAAACTAGGTTGTAAAGGTGTTTTTAGAAGTATTTTTTGGTGAATGTGGTCACCAGGGAGGATTTTGACACTCTCTGTACATTTCCTTTAGAAAGCAATATGGCCGCCGTCAAAGAAGGATAACTTTTGACAAATTAAATGCATGTTCAATCTATATCTATCTTTACTTGTACTTTGGTAACAATGATTACTACTTTACTATTTATAATGGTTTGTGAAGAGAAAACTAGATATATAATACTTGATTAATAATTAATTCGTGTGAAAGATTTGTTTAGCTTGTTATCTTATTAATAATTAATTAAGATGAAAATTGAGTATTTATATTATTATATATTGATGAATGCAATAGATAGATGTTAAACAATAATTATTTTATAATTTAAGGTAGCACAACACTCTTCTGAAGAACATTTTCGGTCCCGAGGGCCTTTAACAATAGGACACTCACATTCAACAATTGAATCCAGCCCTTTTTTGGAAGAAGAAGAAGAAGAAGAAGAAGAAGAAGAAGAAGAAGAAGAAGAAGAAGAAGAAGAAGAAACCAATGAAAACGTTACATATTGAAAGTCATTGGCCTTTCTTATGCGTTGTGTGTAAAAAAAACTTTTTTGGTTATTAGATTTCTTTTTATTTTCGATCTCTTACTTTGGAGATAAAAAGGGTATTGTTCGACTGGTAGCCTTAGTGTATTGAAAGAGCAAACAGAACGAGAATGAATGAAAAAGCGGGAAGTTTCAACCAGAGTTTGGATATGAAAAGCGGAATAATATCCATTTGCAGAACACCTTACTCCTCAAATACAATATGACAGACTCAGTCTTTACATACAGACCAACTAGAGATAGATTGTTCCCTTTCCAAAAACGATTTTCGTAAGGATTTGTCGTTATCTATGCCATGGCTGGTAGCTATATAGGAGGGGGTCTCAAGCCCCTTGATCCCTTGAAAATAACTTTCTAATCCCGAATACGTCGTTTTCGAGATCCCTTCATTCCCGGAATGACGTAACATCTTTTATGACGTTCCCGGCGTTTTCAGGTTCACTCACATTTCCGGCTTATTGCATTTCCAACTCACACAACGTCAATGCGTCTCGGAAAGCCTACATAATTTGTTAGGTAAGGGAATTTTACTTTCCCCGTATAGATGAGTATTTGTTCTGAATGACGTGATTTTTAATTTGCACTTTTTTAAAGATTTTTTTCCCAGTTCAATCGACGCAAATGCCACGAAATTGAAGTTCACTTCCAGACATAAAAATCTTGTGTTATCCTGCAGACCATGTAGTCATGTTACTGCGGTTCTTAACTTCAAGCTGCATGATAAAATAGAATGAAAAAAATACGACTTTTTACAACATTATATAAATGGAACTTGTCCAATAAGATATTGTTATTTACAACAAGTACGAAGCGGAAGACGTCAAGCACCGCAACGTCACTATTATCACGTGACAAAGTGCTAAAATAAGTATGTTGTCCCGTAGTAGATCTTTATCTCGAAAACGACGTATTCCCAAGAAAAAAGATTGCTGTGAATCATAGTATAACTTTTGTAAAATGAATTTATTCCAAAGTACACAAATTTTGCTCTAAAACTTGGATAATTTTGTTTTTTTTAGAAATGTACCGCGAAATTTTACACTTCATTACGTTTTTTTTCAGTACACTTTCTATTTTCCCTAAAATATTTAATGCTACAAAATTTATATGATTGAAAAAATGAAACTTCGATGCGAATCATGGTATATTTTTCTTTAAATTTAGTTGAAAATTTAGTTGTAAAATACTCAGGGAAAAGTTTAGTGTTTCAACTCAGAAATTTATTTCTAAAAATAGCATGAGCGTGGTCACATCAGTTAAAATTTAACAGCACTGTTCAAAATCTTTCCTGCATAAATTATATATGACTATAAAGCCAATAAAAAGAGCTTTATACTGATAAAATTTCGTAGTAGTAGGATGTAATTTGACAGGTAAACTACATGTGTAACGAGTTAAAGTTAGCCAATTTTCTTGATTTTCATTGTTCTGACGCTCATTAATCATAGATAACTGTCATTTGTTTATTGGACGGTTTCTCGATAATTTTACGACCTCTTTACACAAGAAAACAACACCTGGTGCATTTATTACCCATTTTCAATAAGAATTTCATTGTTGTGTGAATGAAAATTTAATGTTGTAAATATACGAAAAATCAGCTTTTCGGCAAAATTTTTAGAATAATTTTATGTTGAGTAAATCAAAAGTTACAGCCGAAAATTGTAGCCTGGACACGCTATTTATTGGATCAAACTGGTTTGTTAAATAGTTTCAAATCCTTGTTATATTAGTCCCAGGTGTGACTGAAAGTTCTCACTTACCTGTGTTGTACTGTGAGATGGCAGATTTTTATGTAAAAATTACACATCTCAATAACAGCAACCCTAGTCATGCTAGTGTTAATATGTTTTCTCACCTGCGAAGAAAAGTTGCATAGGAGAGTCATAGCAATCCATTCTGTTATTGGCATCGAGTTGTCAACAATCAGAATAACCATAGGAGTATAGGACCAAGTTTATCAAAGGTTTTTTATATACAATAAATTGTGATTGAATCTTTTGAAAATGCATACAAGTCAAAACGACAAAAACCTTTCCAAAAAGCCCCTACATAGGGTCAAAACGCCCCCATTCAAAATATTCCCATATTCCTTGCCAAAACGCCCCCACCCAAGAACGTATATTTAGAAGGATAGGAAACTTGTACACAATCCATGTTGCAATCTAAAATTTATAGCAACACATTTGATATGCATTCACTTTTGAGCTATCTACGTATAAAGTTGTAAATGGATTTTAATGACATACTTTCCTGAAAGCTGAATGATTTTACATCCGTAGGGTAAATTTCGTTACATTATGTGAAGTACAGTTAGCTCAACGCGAACTGATTCTCTCTCTTTTATCACAGATTTCGGTGTAACACGGTGTGACAAGGTTAATTTCAGATTAATCCCCAAAATCCCTTCCAAACTGTAATCTCAACACTGTGAGTTTTATTGATGTTGAGGGCAATAAAACTTATAAATGTTAATTACCTGTCCGATTGTCAAAATTAGAAATGATTGACAAGTTGCAAGTCAATATTTGTGACGGTTGTAGAAATTTCAACATCCTTGCTGTTAATGACAAATCATTTTCTTGAAAATACATTTTAAGAAGTAATAAATTGATAACTGTCAGGTCCCAAAATGTTTAAAAAAGTAATTTATTTGTATTGCTGCGTAAATCTTCCAACACGTGAGACGTGAGGTTTTCACTTGTTTGCTCAAAAAACATTCTGGTCCAGACTATGGATTTAAACATTTTACAGGAACAAAATGCGGTTACAACTTAATTTAAACCTCTAAATATATTTAAAGATTTAGCTTATGTCCTGCTAATGAACATTGTTCAGTTTTATTCATCCATTTTATAAGTAAAAGTTCAAAGATTTTCTGAAAACCCAGGTTGTAATGAATCAAGCATCACCATTAGCATGATTAGGTAAATGTCTAAATATAGAATATGTGACAAAATAGATTTACAAACTATTTTTATGAACAAATTACATCTTTTTCTATGTTTCCTCTATTTTTTAAAACTTTGTGGATCCTTTCTATAGTAAAAACACACAGCAATTTTATTTCCAAAAACATGTGAACTCCCTGGCGTGGATATATCAATTTGTCTGTAGAATCTGTTTGGATTTTCATGCTGATTTTTTTCAAGTTATTTCAAAAACAAATTGACTTTTTACTTTTAATTACTACCGTTGGAAAAAATATAATTTTTATTAAAACATTGTTGATGAAATGTTAATGACTTGCTAGTGGTTACCGGCAAAAGATCAAAGGAACACAGGTAAATAAATTTCGCGGTGTTGGGAGGATTTTTGTTTTCAGGGCAATAAATGACACATTAATCAGTGTGATTCCTCCAAGATAACACCAAGGATTTTTCGGTGAATTTCCGTGTTTTGCAGTGTCCCACCAGGAAAATACTCGGTGATGAGAGAGAGAGAATCAGTTCGTGTTGAGCTAACTAGTTTCTTCATTACACACAATTGAAACTGGAAATCAAAACATTTTCATTGATTTTTTTCCACTTCCGATATTCATCGGTAAAATGCACCTAGTTTTGGAACTAAGGCTCTAGAAGTAATACACAGAATTTCACAAATTTAATATTTTCCTAAAGTTTAACATCAACTGTACTGGCAGAACAATTTTTGTGACTATTATTATTAATTTTCATTGTTTTAAGAGAGGGTCCCAAAGTGATAAAAATCTCACGCCTCACAATATATTTATTAATTATCAGGAGAGCTTATCCTTCTAAAGATAAGTCCTTGCCCCACCTAAAAGTGTCAAACAATTTTCGAAACGATCTAAAAAATCATTGCTATTTTGCCCTCTACCAAAACACCCTTAACTGATGTCAAAACGCTCCCTCCCTCCAAATAGTCCAATATCACCTCTAATAATTGCTCCTTTCAAAATTAAAGGCTTTGTATCAAAACACATCATTCAAAATGTTTTTAATTCTCTGTTATTATGACTACTTAACGACCAAAAAGTAACCTCACATTAACTATTACATTTTGAAAATTGGGTTATAACAAAATTGTCAAGAGCCGAAGTCCATGCAATGAGACAAAAAGACAAATCAGGTGTATCATCAGTGCTTTCAGGGCATGCAGGGTATCAAGTTCTGTGCTGTTGAGATTGATTTGTTAAAGAGTTTTTTTCATTGTTGCTGTCCTAATTTATATATTCTATTGTCAGCAGTTATTTGAGTAAAAGTAAAAAACAAATGTTATAAGAATATCATTTTATCATAATTTGAGTAGTAGTAAAACAAAAACAATTTCACAGTAACCTGGTAACATAAACAAATTACAAGCAAAGTTCAATCAAAGCAAATGTTCCTTCAATTATTACGACATGCTTGCTTACAGCTTGGGTGAATGTTAACATAAATATAAGGCAATGATTTTTATGCTTACATGATAAACATGAATTAAATACAAGACAATACATGTAGCTACCTATTACTATTAGTAACAATTTTATTTTCTAAACAAGTTTGTTGTTTCTGAATGATTCAATGGAATCCAAGATAATATGTTAATTAGTACATCATTTTAATACTGAAAGTTTTATTCATTCACATCTACATTATTTTGCATTTAGACAAGGGATATTGGATTAGATTCAGGAAAGGGGCATTTTGACATAAGTTTTGGGTGTTTTGGAAGGGGGCAATTACGCAAGGAATATAAAGATTGTTTGAAAAGAGTTGTGTTTTAACATAAGGTGTAGGTGTTTTGGTATGGAGCGTTTTGGCAGGGAATTATTGGCTATTTTGAAAAGGGGGCATTTTGACAATATGTGGGAGCCTTGTGGCAATGGGGCTTTTTGACCAGCTTCCCTTGAAAATTTGTTTGAGGCTAATTTTTGGTAAAAAAATTGTATCAATGGCAATATTTTAGAAAGCATAATTCCAATAAAATAACTATGTTAACCATCCAGGCTTCTACATGTAGTATGAAGGAAACAATGACAATGAAACCAGAAATGAGTCTATCAAACTTCAAGAAGTGGTTATATGTAAATGTACTTATACAGCCAACATGGAAAACCCAAAATCCATGTTGTCAACAATATCTGTTATAAAGCAACAGACACCCTCAACTTCCTAAAAAGAAATCTGAACATCAACTCTACAAAAGTGAAAGAGCAGGCATATAAAATTATAAATCACAAGACACTAGTCAGGCCACCACTAGAATATGCCTGCTCAGTCTGGGATCCATACAAAAGATGACATTAATAAAATAGAAATGGTTCAAAGAACATGAAGAAGGGCAGCTAGATTCGTAACACATCGTTACCACAATACATTTAGTGTCTCCAGTATGATACACAACTTAAACTGGAGATGCCTAGCTGACTGAGGATCAGATGCTAAACTTGTACTTCTATATAAGATCAATCTCCAACTTGTTGCAGTCTGTAAAACACACAGGATCATTCCACCACTCGGACAGTCCCAAAGTATGCACACACTCTCATTTCAAATTCCTCAATGCTGGCTTCAAACAGTCGGGGATCCCACTTCTCAGAGTAAATTTAATTTACTTGTACAAGTAAGTTTTTCTTGAAAATTATTGTCTCCCTTGCACAAAAATAAGTATTTCAAAAACATTTACATAGATATGAGTAAAAAGAGAGTTTAACAGAAATTTTCCATTCACTGAGCAATAATGGGCTTTGGATGATCTTATAGATGACCAATAGGATGCACATATGCATATGATCAAAATTGAAATGAAATATTTACAAATAACAAGAAGGGTCCCTCGATCGTCATAGATGCTTGTCACTTGTCATGCTTGTCAGGTCTAGGCTTAATAATTTTGTTAAGCAAATTAAATATTTGTCCGAAATCTTTGTCCATCTAATCTGTTTAATAACAAACTTTAAAGATACGCTGATGGAAATTAAAATAAAGCCTGTATATAGCGCATTTAAGTAGGAGTGCTTTTGGAAGCCATTTAGGAAATATAAGATGCACACAGGTAATTTTCTACAAACAGAAATTAAAAACCGAGTAATGAAAAAAATCAGTATTGCAGGTAACATGGGTAATATGAATACAAATTGGGTAAAGGCACTCATTCAACAATTCATCCATGATTTTAGAACAAATACACAAACATGACAAATGTTGAATGCATTATTTTGAAGCTGAAGCAAATTTTTAATGAAGTGCTACCCTTCATGTTGAAAATGTGCACCCAGTCAACACTTTCATAATCCCTATGAAACTTCAAAATAATGCATTCAATTTTTATATTAATTACATTATAAACCGAAATATATAAAAAACACAATTTAGGCCTAAGAAAATAAATTGTGTGTTTGGGGTAACATAGTTTTCAAAGTTAGGTAGGGTAGGTAGCAAACATTTTTTTTAAAATATTTTCTTTTACATTGTAGTAATGGAAGAACATTTCTGACTTCAACAGTGCTTGTTGTAATATAGGCAAAAAAAAGTTAGGGTAGGCATAAAATTTTAGGTAGGGTCGGGTTACCCTAAACTCCCAACTTTTTTTCTAGGCCTTATGTATATGCACTACAATATGGCTGGGATTAATAAATACATGTATTAGTCCCAGGATACAATTAAAGATAGGAGATGTAAATATCCTCAATTTGTACATTTGTATTTGCAATGAAATTAAACATATGTACTTGTAAAAACATGTGATGTGACCATGATGTTTTCTCAGAGATTCCGTTTCAATAATGTCCACATTGGGTTACGTAATTATTGTGGACATCTGTGATCGTCCACCTTGCTACAGGGAATTAGCTAATCAGTCCATTTGCAATGATTCAACCAAAAACAAGGACGTTGTGTTCTTCCGGTAAGCTGTATATAGGAAAAAAGGGGTTTACATGTACTAGTGGTGCTGCAAACTCTCATGTAATGTCATGACCTGATTAGTCATTTCAGTTCAAAGAAAAATCAGATTTGGCAAATGTTTGGGTTCAGGACAGAATTTTTTTGATGAGAAAATCTAAATGAGTTGACAATTGTGACATAAGAGTATTTGTTGATAATGGATTGAATGTATATTTTTTTTAATTACAGAAAGCGTGAAACAACAGTTAGAAAGTGGACTTTTGTACGGGAGTCTGAAAGCACAGTTAATAGTCAGGTAAATGAAAACAGGGTAAATAATGGAATACTGGACATG
The DNA here is from genome assembly GCA_002080025.1 of Modiolus philippinarum. NCBI lineage: Eukaryota > Metazoa > Mollusca > Bivalvia > Mytilida > Modiolidae > Modiolus > Modiolus philippinarum. The sequence goes on along the minus strand of MJUU01043796.1, from coordinate 21,918 downwards.
TTTCAGGAATACTGGACATGTTTCAAGAATACTGGGGATGTTTCAGGAATACTTCACATGCTTCAGAAATACTGGACATGCTTCTGGAATACTGGACATGCTTCAGGAATACTGGACATGCTTTAGGAATACTGGACATGCTTCAGGAATACTGGACTTGCTTCTGGAATACTGGGCATGCTTCATTGTGCTTCAGGAATACTGGACATGCTTCAGGAAAAATGGACATGCTTCAATACTGGACATGCTTTAGGAATACTGGGCTTGCTTCAAAGACACAGTCTGTCTCACATAATACTTTGAAATTTCTGCAATGCCTTGTTAGCTCACCAGGCCTAAAAGGCCATGTGAGCTTTTGCCATCACTTGGCGTCCGTCGGTGTCCGTCGTCCGTCCGTCATAAACATTTTAAAAAATCTTCTCCTATGAAACCACTAAGCCAATTTTAACCAAACTTGGTCTGAATCATTACCAGGGTATGTAGATTCAAAATTATGTTCGATTAGTCCGAGGACCAAACAACATGGCTGCCGTTACTAAAAATAGCACATAGGGGGTAAATTGTGGTTTTTGGCAAATAACTCGAAAACCGTTACAGATATCGAAAATCTGACTGGGAGTAAAAGTGATCAGCTTGGCAAGATCTACCCGCCCTGCAATTTTGAAGAAAATCTGATTACCAGTTTTGGAGTAATTGCCCTTTTTCTGGAAATTTTTCAAAATTTTAATATTTTTTATTTTTTATCAAAGAAACTATAGCAGATAGAGGTCAACTTTAAATTGCAAAAATGTTCAGCATATCAAGACCTCCCCACCCTGAAATTTTGGAGAAAATCCAAAAACCCTTGTTAGGAGTAACTGCCCTATTTTTTCACAGAATTTTCAAAATTTTCATATTTTTCATCTTTTATTTCCAAAACTATAGAAGATGAAGGTTAAGTGTAAATTGATAAAATGTTTGCCATGCTGTGCTGACACCAAAAGAGGTGTTGAAAATCGTTCTTTGACTGCCATTTTCAAAATGGCCGCCAAAAAAGGCGGGAAAATTCAACATTTTCCGATTTCAATGAAATTTGGTTTCCAAATAGATATTGATGTTGTGACTTCAAAAGTGATGTTGAAAATTTTCGTTGCCCACCATTTACAAAATGATGTTTTGACTTCAAAACTGGTGTCGAAAGTGGTCCTTAGCAAGAATGTTTTTTGTCAAAAAAGCCAAACAAAGAAATATAGTAAAACATATTCAGACTTTTAAATACAGTTCAAGATATTGGTGGTGTTCCAGCTACCAAAGTTTGAGAGACTGAAGTTCAACTGTATAACTTGCAATGTAAGCTTGATTGTCATATTGTGCTTCATAGTTTTCTTCACAATATAAGAAATTTGTTTAAACTAGATTATAAAGGGGAACCCCTGCCAAAATTTTTTTATGGAAACGGGGACTTGGAATGTTTTTATTTCAGCAATATGCATTATCTGAATTATAAGGGGAACCCCTGCCCAAATTTTTTCTTGAATGATGGTCTGAAATGGGTTGTAATGGAAAGTGGGGCTTTGAATTACCGTGGAAACTGCTGAATCTACTTGCCCAATTGGAACCATACTTGGTGACAACTGTCCATAGTTGGTACCTATAGAAGAATGTGTCTGGTAAGTCTGCATGTATTCCAAGATGGCCGCCAGCGGGGACATTGTTTAACATTGGACCCTATGGGAAAAACACATTCAAAGACATTCTTCTCTGAAACTAACTTGGTCAGTTGGAATCAAACTTGGTCACAATAGGCCTTTTATGGTCTTCTTAAAAAATTATGTCTGACAAGTCTGAACCTCATCCAAGATGGCCGCCAGCAGGGACCATTATTTAAAATTGGACCCTATGGGGAAAACACGTTCAAAGATTTTCTCCTTTGAAACTTCTAGAAAATGAGTAATTTAGGCTGCAGTGTATGCCAGTCATGGACCAGGTGAGCTATACAGGCTCTTGAGAGCCTCTAGTGTTGTTTATCTTTTCAAGATAACAGACATTAAAATATGTAAACCTAAATTTAATATTCAAAGTGCCTGTACAAATTGACAATTACTCCACCAGACTTTGCTTTTCATGTCATGATAGTGTGTCTTTGTTTGTTTGTCATGTTGTACATATGGAGGTTTCAAACCAAAATCTTTTGAATGAAATTGCACACATTATACCATGTTCTACAAACTTGGTACATTTTATTGTTGACCAAAAAACCTTCGTGTGGTTAGATTTTGGATCAGAGCCAAAGGTAAAAATAGTTCTGGAGTGATGCATCATGATACTTACCAAACAAATGCAGGCTATTGGGTATTACTTAAACGACAAAAGCAAGACAATTTTATTCTACATACATGTACATATATGCAGTATTTTGTATCAAATTTTGCTAATATTAGACACAAGTTCTAAAATTTGTGATTTTTAACACTTGATTAAACATGTTAAATATATGTGCATATCATATGTATTTATGTGACATTGCTGAAATTGTTCAGCCAAAAATAGTAATCGTTCATATATAATCCCTTTGTTAGCTCACCTGGCCTAAAAGGCCAAATGAGCTTTTGCCATCACCTTGCGTCTGTCGTCCGTCCGTTCGTCTGTCCGTCAACAATTGAAAAAAATCTTCTCCTCTGAAACTGCTGGGTGAATTGTAACCAAACTTGGCCTGAATCATCACCAGGGTATGCAGTTTCAAAATTGTGTTCGATTAGTCAGAGGATCAAACAACATGGCTGCTGTTACTGAAAATAGAACATAGGAGTAAATTGCTGTATTTTGCAAATAACTGGAAAACAGTTACAGATATCAAAAATCTGACTGGGATAAAAATGATAAGTATGGCAAGATCTACCTTCCCTGCAATTTTGAAGAAAATCTGAAAACCTGTCTTTGAGTTATTGGCCTTTTTCTGTAAAATTTTCAAAAATTTTAATATTTTTTATTTTTCATTTGAAAAAACTATAACAGATAGAGGTCAACTTTAAATTGCAAAAATGTTCAGCATATCAAGATCTACCCACCCTGAAATTTTGAAGAAAGTCCAAACCCCTTGTAGGAGTTAAATTGCCCTTTTTTCACTGAATTTTAAAATTTTTTGTATTTTTCGTCTTTTATTTCCAAAACTATAGAAGATGAAGGTTAAGTGTAAATGACTAAATACCGAAGTTACTGTAAAATGATGTCATGTTTGGCATGTTGTGGTGAATTCAAAACTGTTGTTGAATAGTTTGTTGACATCCATTTTCAAAATGGCCGCCAAAAATAGGCAGGAAATTTCAACATTGTCCGATTTCAATGAAATTTGGTTTCCAAATAGGTATTGATGTGGCAAATTCAAATCTGATGTTAAAAATTGTTCGTTGACTGCCATTTTCAAAATAGCTGACAAAAAAGGCGGGAAAATTCAACATTGTATGATTTCAATGAAATTTGGTTTCCAAATAGATATTGATGTTGTGACTTCCAAACCGGTGTTGAAAATTGTTCATTGACCGCCATTTTCAAAATGGCCGCCAAAAAAGGCGGGAAAATTCAACATTGTGTCATTTCAATGAAATTTGGTTTCCAAATAGGTATTGATGTGGCAACTTCAAAACTGATGTTAAAAATTGTTTGTTGCCTGCCATTTTCAAAATGGCCACCAAATTACGCAGGAAAATTCAACATTGTCTGACTTCAATAAAATTTGATTTCCCAAAAGATATTGATGTTGCAACTTAATGGTGTTAGAAATTGTTGTAGACCGCCATTTACATAATGATGTCTCGACTTCAAAACTGGTGTCAAAAGTGGTCCTTAGCAAGAATGTTTTTTTGTTAAAAAAGCCCAACAAAGACATATAGTAAAACATGATCAGACTTTAAATACAGTTGAAGATATTTGTTGTGTTTGAGCTACCAAAGTTGGAGAGACTGAAGTTCAACTCTATAACTTACAATGTTAGCTTGATTGTGGCAAATGAAAACCGGGTGAGCGATACAGGCTTCTGGGAGCCTCTGGTGGAAAATCTCTTGATGACTTCAAGATCATGCACAATATTAGAAGCATTAAGCATACACAATTGCTGTCACTTCGTTTTCATATGAAAAGATCAGATTTTGAGAATTTGCTCTATATTGTATGATCCTTCACAGATTTTTATACCCCACCACACGTAGTGGCGAGGTATTATATGATACCCTCAGTCGTATGTCCGTGCGTCCCCCGATGGTTTCAGACTGATAAATTGTGAAAAAAAAATAACAAAAGGTCTTCAAACTTGGTATGTAAGTTGTATTTCGAAACTCAGGTCAAGTTCGATTTTGGGTTCAGAGGTCCAAGGGGTTCATGAGTTATGCCCTTTGAAACTTTGAAATTTTGCGAATTTAAGGCATTTAAGACTGATAACTTATGAACAAGATAACTTACTGACTTAAAACTTGGTATGTAAGTTGTTTACTATAAATCTCAGACCAAGTTGTATTTTGAGTTCAGAAGTCCAGGGGTTCATGAGTTATGCCCCTTGAAACATTGAAATTTTGTGAATTTTAGGGTTTCTGACTGATAACTTGTGAATGAAATAACATACTGTCTTCAAACTTAGTATGTAAGGTGTTTACTATAAATTTCAGAGGTCCAAAGGGTTCTGGAGTTATGCCCTTTGAAACTTTAAAATTTTGCAAATTATAGGGTTTCCGACTGATAACTTGTGAATGAAATATTATCTTGTCTTTTAACTTAATATGTAAGCAAGTTTACCACAAAACGCATGCCAACTGTAATTTTGGGTTCAGCAGTATATGGGGTTCTAGAGTTATGCCCCTTTTAACTTTAAATTTTGTGAAACGTGGTGGGGTATCATGTATTGCACCATTACTATTTTTTTCAATGCTTTGATTTTTACTAGCTAAAGAGACATAAGTTGTTGAAATTATGACCATATACAGAAACTAAATGTACAGTAACTTAATAGGTATTCTGTTATTTATAAATATGCATGTTTTCCCCCAAAAATTGATTGATGATTTTTTATGAATTCCATACCCCGCCACACAAAGTGGCAAGGGATTATGTGATACCCTCAGTCGTGTGTCTGTCCGTCCGTCTATCCGTTCGTCTGTTTGTCCTTCCGTCCCCCAAAGGTTTCCAACTGATAACTTTCGAACAAAATAACACAAGGTCTTCAAACTTGGTATTTAAGTTGTGTACCACAAAACTCAGGTCAAGTTCGATTTTGGGTTCAGGGGTCCAAGGGTTCTGGAGTTATGCCCCTTGAAACTTTCAAATTTTGTGAATTTTAGGGTTTCCGACTGATTACTTGTGAACGAAATCTTACAAGGTCTTCAAACTTGGTATGCTAGTTGTTTACCACAAAACTCAGGTCAAGTTTGATTTTGGGTTCAGAGGTCCAAGGGGTTCTGGAGTAATGCCCCTTGAAACTTTGAAATTTTGCGAATTTTAGGGTTTCTGACTGATAACTTGTGAATGAAATAACACAAGGTCTTCAAACTTGGTATGTAAGTTGTTTACCAAAAAACTCAGGTCAAGTTCGATTTTGGGTTCAGAGGTCCAAGGTGTTCTGGAGTTATGCCCCTTGAAACTTTGAAATTTAGCAATTTTTTTTAGCAAATTTTAGGGTTTTGCTCTCATAACTTGTGAATGAAATAACATACTTTCTTCAAACTTGGTATGTAAATTGTTTACCAGAAAACCCAGGCCAAGTATAATTTTGGGTTCAGCGGTACGCATAGTGCTGGACCTGGAATTATGCCCCTTTAAACTTAGAAATTTTGTGCAACGTGGCGGGGTTTCATGTAATGCACCATTACTATTTTTGGGACATGCAAAGGTAGGGGATGCTGGGCTCTTATTGACTTTTTTTCAGTATTCTAGTATCTATTTGCATTTACTAAATTCTGTGTTTAAGGTGTCCATACAGGGTATTTTTTTGCTATAGAATTTTGTGAATTTTTTGTGGAATCTGTAACTGTGCATATTAACACAAAAACTAAAGTTAAAAATTCAATTATTTTAGAAATGATAGGGAAAATATCTATATAAGGGGATAATTTTAAAAAACGATTATAGATTTTGTTCAATCTTTACGTGCGTTTTGAAATCAATCCACAGTTAACATATTAAAAATGAAAATAAGAGGTCAACATTGAAATAAGGGAGATAAATTTTGAAATGTTAATTTCTCTAGTATACCTTTATCAAATTATCTCTCTTGTGAAATTTTTCTGTTTTATAAATCCAGTAACAGATTGAAAGCTCATGAGTTTTAGTTCACTTTCTTAGAGGAAAATGTAAACAAATAAAGGGGATAAGAAATACAGTCAAACCTGTCTTATGTGACCTCACAAGGAAACTCTGAAAAAGAGTCGCATAAGACAGGTGGTCACTTAATACAGATTTACTCAATATGAAGATCACTACATTGGGGTAAAGAAAACTTAGTCACATAAGACAGGAAGTCCCTTAATACAGGTGGTCGTTAAGGCAGATTTACTGTACAAATTTCAAATATTTGGAACTTTTATAACATTCTATCATGTTTATGTAAGGCCGTTGTAATTTAATTAGTTGGTTTATAGGCATAAGCCAAAAAAAAATTAGGGTCGGAGGAGGGAAAAAACTCAAACTTTTCATTTATCAATCAAGTCGTGCCATTTGTAATTAAGCTCCATTGAAAAATAAAGTCTCTAATTTAATTTTTAGCTCACCTGGCCTTTGGCCAGGTGAGCTTTTCTCATCACTTGGCGTCCGTCGTCGTCCGTAAACTTTTCACATTTTTGCTATCTCCTCTGAAACCACTGGACCCATTTGAACCAAACTTTACAGGAATGATGTATGGAAGGTCCTTTACTAAGTTTGCCGAAATTTTTCCGATCCGCCGAAAAACATGGCCACCAGCGCTGAACTTAGATTTAACATAGGACCCTATGGGAAAAAGCATAAATTTGCTATCTCCTCTGAAGCTACTGAAGCAAATTGAACCAAACTTTACAGGAATGATGTATGGAAGGTCCTTTACTTAGTTTGCCGAAATTTTTTCGATCCGTGAAAAAACATGGCCGCCAGCGCAGAACATAGTTTAACATGGGACCCTATGGGAAAAGCAAATATTTGCTATCTCCTCTGAAGTAACAAAAGCAAATGGAAACAAACTTTACAGGAATGATATATGGAAGGTGCTTTACTTATTTTGCCAAAATTTTTTCGATCCTTGAAAAAACATGGCCGGCAGTGCAGAACATAGTTTAACATGGGACCCTATGGGAAAAGCAAATATTTGCTATCTCCTCTGAGGTTACTGAAGCAAATGGAACCAAACTTTACAGGAATGATGTATGGAAGGTCTTTTACTTAGTTTGCCGAAATTTTTTTGATCCGTGATAAAACATGGCCGCCAGTGCAGAACATAGTTTAACATGGGACCCTATGGGAAAAGCATATATTTGCTATCTCCTCTGAAGCTACTGAAGCAAATTGAACCAAACTTTACAGGAATGATGTATGGAAGGTCCTTTACTTATTTTATCGAAATTTTTTCGATCCGTGAAAAAACATGGCCGCCAGCGCAGAACATAGTTTAACATGGGACCCTATGGGAAAAGCAAACATTTGCTATCTCCTCTGAAGTAACTAAAGCAAATGGAACCAAACTTTACAGGAATGCTGTATGGAAGGTCCTTTACTTAGTTTGTCGAAATTTTATCGATTCGTGAAAAAACATGGCCGCCAGCGCTGAACTTAGATTTAACATTGGACCCTATGGGAAAAGCAAATATTTGCTATCTCCTCTGAAGTTACTGTAGCAAATGGAACCAAACTTTACAGGAATGATGTATGGAAGGTGCTTTACTTATTTTGCCGAAATTTTTTCGATGCGTGAAAAAACATGGCCGCCAGCGCAGAACATAGTTTAACATGGGACCCTATTGGAAAAGCAAACATTTGCTATCTCCTCTGAAGTTACTGAAGCAAATGGAACCAAACTTTACAGGAATGATGTATGGAAGGTCCTTTACTTATTTTGCCGAAATTTTTTTTATCCGACCGTGAAAAAACATGGCTGCCAGCGCAGAACATAGTTTAACATTGGACCCTATGGGAAAAGCATATATTGACTATCTCCTCTGAAGCTACTGAAGCAAATTGAACCAAACTTAACAGGAAGGATGTATGGAAGGTCCTTTTCTTAGTTTGCCGAAATTTTTTTCTATCCTTGAAAAAACATGACCGAGTTTAACAAGTGACCCTATGGGAAAAGCATATATTTGCTATCTCCTCTGAAGCTACTGAAGCAAATGGAACCAAACTTTACAGGAATGATGTATGGAAGGTCTTTTATTGTAGATGGCCGAAATTTTTCTGATTCCCTAAAAAACATGGCTGCCAGCGCAGAACATAGTCTAACATGGGACTCTATGGGAAAAGCATCTATTTGCTATCTCCTCTGACGCTACTGAAGCAAATTCAACCTATCTTTACAGTAAGGATGTATGAAAGGTCCTTGGATCTGACAAAAAAGATGGCCTCCAGTGCAGAATATAGTTTAACATTGGAGCCAGGAATGAGATAACCATCCTTATAGTCATCATCTCTGAAATGTATAGAAGGTCCTTTGCAAAAATTATTCATTTCAATAGGATCAGACAAAAACATGGGTGCTAATGAAGAACATAGCTAAACTTTGACCCCATTGGTAAGAAAACATCCTTTTTAGTCATCTTTGGGATAGAAGCATTTTGTCAGGTGAGCGATACAGGCTCAGTCTCTGAGCCTCTAGTTTGGTCAGAGTATCACTGTTACTTGACCTCTTAATTTAAACATTTATGTTTTTTCTGTGCTTGATTAGAAGATATAGGGTATGCCGAAATTATTTACAAGTAAAAAACTGTGTTTAAATTTTTTTCAATTTCTGAAAAATTTGGTCATCGAATCCGTAAACCAACTTAATACATAAAAATGGCCTAACTATTTTGTTAAATTTCTAAATGCATGAAACCTAAATGAACAAGTATAAACCAAAAATACTATTGAGACATCATAATTTTGTTTAATGGAAACTACTAAGGAAATGGTAATATATAATTGTTCTGTAGTTTGGAACTATGTAGACTCATGGACTATCATTGAATTTAGACAGGGTATATTGTTACATGATACATTTGTTCATGAATTTTATTTCTTAAAATGCAATTGCAATTTCTTCAATAAGTTTTTAAAAGTATTTAAAAAAAACAAATACTTAAAAAAATCACTCATAAAAGGTATATACAAATGTATGTCAGTATGTAATTGAGGGAAAATGTAATGTAATTGAAAGTATTTAATTACTTTTTAAAGTAATTGAACCCAACCCTGTTGCTGTGTTTAATCCATTGATGTACATGTATCAGTGTATAGGTAATAATTTGTATATATACATGTATTTACTTCATCCATTTGACATCATGTTCATAAAGTATATGTTTAATTTGGGATATTTTTAGGTGGAAACAAACAGTGATATAAATAAGACTTCAAGATTAGAGGCTAGCTCTATACATCGGAAATCAAGATTAGAAGCTAGCTCTGTACCTAATACATCCTCCAGAAAAAGCAGTTTACCAGATTTTCTCAGTGAACTTGCAATACCATCATCTAGTCCTGAAGGTATATAAGTGAATCATTCAGACCATACAAAGTTAATGGGTTCTCAGATAATTTTTCATTGAAAATGATAAGGGAGGGAGGTGATTTTTTAAAAACTTTTTATTTGCCAAAAATAGATGAGGCAGCTTTTTACATTGTAAAAACCATAAAAAAACCATCAAAAATGTAGTGAGGGAGGTGATTTTTAATTCGCCTCAACGAAGTTGAGCGGGAATATTGCAGTACCCCTGGCTTCCACGTCGACGTCTACGTCTGCTTCCAGATTTTGGCAAATATCTCCCCAGCTATGTATGGTAAGGTCATCAAACTTTGCATGCAAATGCATCTTTGGTTGACTCACAGCCTCCAAGAAAATTGGGTCTCTCTGACCTATAATTTTTGCTTGACTGATTTACATTCAAGTTTTCGGATGAATTCAGATCTAAGTCACTATACATGGTAGGATCATGTTACCTTGCACATGCATGCATCTCTATCCAGGCAAAATTAGGTCCCTTTCACCTATATTTTATGCTTGATTGATTTACATTTAAGTTTTCTGATGAGTTCAAATCTTGGTTACTATACATTGTAAGATCATGTAACCTTGCACATGCATGCATCTCTGATAAGAGGTCAGCATCCAGGCAAAATAAGGTCACTTTGACCTATATTTTATGCTTGATTGGTTAATATTCAAGTTTTTGAACGAGTTAACTTCAGATCTCAGTCACTATACATAGTGGGATCATGTAACCTTGCTTATTGCATGCAACCCTGATGATAGGTCAACTCCAGGCAAAATTTTGTTACTGTGACAATGCTATTACGAGGTGACCTCTGTAATCGTTGATTACCTATGTTTTATTTTTTATTTTATTGAAATAGCAAAAAAATAGGGTCAGTGAGGGGCTTTTTTCAAACCTCAGACTAGATTAGGGAGGGCCTGAGAACCAATGAATTAATTTTTCATGGCCTTATTGTAAATTTTTAAAAAACATTGTAAACCTACAGTGAAATATACAAATATTCTTTTTCCAAAATTTTTTGAAATGCACAACTTTTAGAAATTAACCACATTCTGTATCACAGGTTTCACTGTATTAGGGTACCAATGTTATTTCAACTTTATTCTAAATCCATCATTAAAATAAGTAAGGCAAAAAACTGGTCCCAAAGTATGCTAATTGTTCACAGGAACTCCATAATAATCAAGGCTAAGTGCTAAGCTTCTGATACAAAAAATACCGATGTTGCATAGAAAACTGTCAATTTCGTTATGCTGTACACGTGTTTCAAGGAGTTACCTCTCATCAGCAGCATTAATATCAAATAATATGGAAAGCCATAATCCAAAAGTTGTCACAAAAGAAGTACTCATTACCAAAAAAATCGAAATAGGAAGCCAAATCTAGTACCAAGGACATCTACCGAGTGCCATACACGGAATGAAGCCTCAGTATTTTTAAGTGGTTAGAATTTTGATAAAACAGTAAATTTGTATAGGATGCAAGGTAAAATTTTCGTGTCGGACAAGTCTGACTATCGGCTTGTGAATACCCTTGGGGACCTCTGGTCCACCAGCAGTGGCATATCCCAATTGGTCCCATGATCAAACATGATGCAGGTAATCAGTAATTATTCAAATAATTATCATCCTTCACCATGGTTGTATCAGCCAGCAGAGCCTTTTTGCAAAAGCCATATATACGGTTGACCCGGATATATCAAAAGTTGACCTGGATACATGTATATCAAGCGATTCTCCCAAAGTTTCGAAGGCAATAACTTTTTTTAAAGTTTTCACACGAAATAAAACAAATTAAAATAAACATCTATTGCATTTGCTCTTTCTGATTAGGTATTAAAAAGAGAATCATCATTACACAAAAAGATAAACTAGACAACAGAAAAATTGTACAAACTGGGTCGTTGATATATCCTGCAGAGATTTGACGTTTCCACATTATGACATCATAAAAGCTCCAAGGAACGATAGAATATCGTTCAGTTAAATATTGTTTGAACATTCAAAATCAACTTTATTTTGAGTAGCTCGGTCTAAAATAATTATGCAGTTACAAAACCTTTTCAAATAAAATGATGAAAAAACTCCATAACATGTTTTTGAAGCTGAAAATTGCTGAAAGGGCAAAAATGAAATGTATGTCGAATTTCTCCCTGACATTTGGGAGAATTTGAAATCTCAGTTCTATAATTGCAAATTTAAGATACAAAATAAAGGATGATAAACAAGTTATCAGGCTCTTGACAGCTGATGTATTATAAAATATCATCCCGCTCGCCAGAATATGAAGCTTGGGGCTCGTAAGCTACGCTCACTCGCCCCTGTGCTTCATATTCTGGCTCATGGGTTGATATTTTATGATACATAGCTGTCAGGAGCCCAATAACATATACCTATTGATCTTGTTTGAAGTCTCGTACAAAAAAGCATTAGTTGAACTTATTTTACTGAACTCAGTGGCTGGACAATTTTATACAATTAGCTCAACGCTAACTGATTCTCTCTCAACACAGAGTATTTTCCTGACGGGACACTGCTAAACACCAATTTTCACTACAAAATACTCTGTGTTTACTTGATGGAATCACACGGATTAGCATGTTGTTTATTGTCCTGAAAAACGAAAATCCTCCAAACTCCGTGAAATTTATTACCCGTGTTCCTTTGATCTTATGCCGGCAATCACAGACAATAATTAGGAAGTCCTTGACATTTCATCAATCAAGTTTTGATATAAATTATATATTTATGCCCCCACCCCCCACGAATGTGGAAGGGGCATATAGTGTTACCCGTATGTCTGGTTAAGTTTTGCATTTAATTCCATTTCTCAGAAACTGAAAGAGGTAGAACAATGATAATAGGTCAGTAGGTAGATCTTTGATAGTACGACATAGTTCACTAGGTAGTTTGACTCTTTGACCTATATTTCATGCTTCAGTGACTCTGGTTCAGTCTCAGTCACTATAAGTGGTAGGTCAATGATATTTGATATATAGGTTGGTCTTGAGTAGTACATGACAGTCTGCTATATGGCTTTTGTCTGTGACCTCAATTTCATGGTCTAATGAGCATGTTAAGTTTTTGTGCTTAGTTTAGTTTCTCAGTAACTATAAGTGGTAGGTCAATGATATATGGTATGTAGGTTGGTCTTAGGTAGTACATGACAGTGTGTCATATGGTTTTTGTCCTTGACCCCAATTTCATGGTCTGGTGAGCATGTTAAGTTTTTGTGATAAGGTCATTTTCTCAGTAACTATAAGTGGTAGGTCAATGATATTTGGTATATAGGTTGGTCTCGAGTAGTACATTGTGGTCTTCTATATGGCTTTTGTCTGTGACGTCAATTTCACGGTCCAATGAACATGTAAAGTTTTTATGCTTAATTTAGTTTCTCAGTAACTATAAGTGGTAGGTCAATGATATATGATATGTAGGTTGGTCTTAGCTAGTACATGAAAGTCTGCTATATGGCTTTTGTCTGTGACCTAAATTTCATGGTTCAATGAACATGATACGTTTTTGTTCCTAGTTTAGTTTCTCAGTAACTATAAGTGGTAGGTCAATGATATATGATATGTAGGTTGGTCCTGGGTAGTACATGACAGTCTGTCATATGGCTTTTGTCTTTGACCTCAATTTCATGTTCTAGTGACCTTGTTAAGTTTTTGTGATTAGATCATTAAGTGTTAGGTCAATGATATTTGGTATATAGGTTGGTGCTGGGTAGTAAATGACAATCTGCTATATGGCTTTTGTCTGTGACCTCAGTTTCATGGTCCAGTGATTATGTTAATTCCCTTGTATGTATTGATGTAAGGTAAATAATATTTGGTATGTGGACTTGTCTTAGATGGAGGATGACAGCCTGCTATTTGGCTTTAGCCCTTGACCTCATTTTCATGGTCTAGTGATCATGTTTGGTTTTTCAGTATCTATCAGTAGTAGGTCACTGATATTTGGCATTTTGGTTTTGGTTGATACATAACAGTCTGCTGTATTGCTTTTGTCAGTTAATATAATTTCACAGTCTAGCGAACACATTAAGTTTTCTGATTTAGGCAGTTTTAGCATAAATTTTGGGACCAACAAGGGACGGGCGAGACAATTTGGGTCCACACTTGTATGTTTTTAGTCCATTTCTCAATAACTATACATTATAGGACAGTGATATTTCATTAAATTAATTGCCTTGTTTCATTGACAATAAGGTGGCTTTGACCTACATTTTACAGTTCAGTGACTTTGGTTAATTTTTGCTTTTAAGTCGGTTTCTCAACAACTACACATTATAGGACAATGATATTTCATCAAATTAATTGCCTTGATGAGTACTACCCAAATCATTGACAATATGGTGGCTTCGACCTACATTTTACAGTTCAGTGACATTGATTAATTTTTGCTTTTAAGTCCGTTTCTCAACAACTACACATTATAGGACAATGATATTTCATCAAATTAATTACCTTGATGAGTACTACCCAAACCATTGACAATAAGGTGGCTTTGACCTACATTTTACAGTTCAGTGACTTTGGTTAATTTTTGCTATTAAGTCCGTTTCTCAACAACTACCCATTATAGGACAATGATCAATGATATTTCATCAAATTAATTACCTTGATGAATACTACCCAAATCATTGACAATTAAGTGGCTTTGACCTACATTTTGATATGAGGTTATCCTTTGCGATTAATCTTTTGGTGGGGCATCCGTGTCTTACAGACACATTCTCTAGTTTCTAAAGTGGTAAATAAAAGTAAAAGTTTTTTTTTTTAAATAACTTGAAAAAGTCAGCATGAAAATGCCGCTAGATTGTACTGACAATAGATCCACATGTTTTGGTAAATAAAATTGCTGCTTGTTTTTACGAAAGAAATGGTCTTAAAAGTTTAAAAAGTAAAGAAAACATGAAAAAAAGAATCATTACGTTTATAAAAATTTTTTAAATCTGCAAATGTATTTTATCACAGATTCTATTTTGAGACGTTAACCTGTTGGTAATGCTTGATTCACTTAAAAGCAGGATTTTTGGAAAATCTTGAAAATTTTAACGTATTAAAGGAATGAATGAACAGGGAGAATGTTCTTTAAAAGGACTCACGCTAAATCTTTATTTATTTTTTTTTAAAGGTTTAAAGTTTTAAACTTTTAAAATGTTTTGAGTTTTGACACCAGTAGTTATCAAAAATTACTCCTTAAAATGAATTTTCAAGATAATAATTTGTCATTAGCAGCGATGATGTTGACATTTCCACAACCATAACAAAAAATGACTTGCAACATGTCAATCATTGAATTTTGACGATCGGACAGGTAATTGACACATTAAAGTTTTATTGCCTTCAACAGCAATAAAACTTGCAGTGTTGAGATTAGAGTTTGGGAGGGATCTTGGAGATTTATCTGAATTAACCGTGTCACACCATGTTACACCAGAATCGGTGATAAGAGAGAGAGAATCTGTTCATGTTGAGTTAACTGTATCTGTGAACACCAGAATTTTCAGCAATTTTCATGGGTGCCTTTATCTGTGGCATTTCTCAATGATGAAAGTCATTAAGATTTTGACATCTTGGATGCTGATTCTGTCTTTATCCTGCAAATGTGTGACCACTTTTAAAAAATCTGGAAAATGTTATCTCTGTTTAGCAACATTATTACCTCCCCTGTAACTGAATTATATGTCCTTGAGATCATAAATTGAATTAGTAAAGCAGACTATCACATGATAGTATAAACTATCACACTTCAGTAGAGACTGTCAAACTTTAGCATGCCATCAGGTTTTAGCGTTTACATACATATATTTTCTAATATTTCTTGTTTGAACATGCTGTCCAAGTATTAAAGACTTAAGTTTAGCTGTTTATTTATTCTTTTCAATTATTTTGCAGGAAGTGAAACAGGGAGTGACCTTGGCAATGACCTTGAAATTCCATCACAGTCCACCAGTAGTGGAAGCAGCATTATTAATGTCAAATCACTCAAACCAAGGACAAAACAAAGTGTATCAAAATCTCAAGAAAGCAAAAACGAAAAATTGTCAAACTCAAGTGCTGGTGAAGAACATGGGGAGGAAAGTGAAGAAATATCTTCAAGTTCAGGATCAAAAATAAAAGAAGCTAATAACCATTCAGTTGTTTCTCCTTTGACTCGCAGTAAAAAACCTCAGCCTGGAACACTAAATTCTGTAAACAGTGTAAAAGATCAAGATCACACGGAAACATTTAACATTACATCTAGTGTTTCAGACACAAGCAAAACTGACAAAATTGAAACAATCAACACAGCTATTCCTG
Organism: Modiolus philippinarum; assembly: GCA_002080025.1. NCBI lineage: Eukaryota > Metazoa > Mollusca > Bivalvia > Mytilida > Modiolidae > Modiolus > Modiolus philippinarum. The sequence continues at coordinate 5,934 of MJUU01043796.1, read as the reverse complement.
ATCATGATGTAAACCTTAAAAGTCAGACTGTAGTATCCAAAAAATCTAGTGAAAAGGATTTGAAGAAGGTACAGCTGGGTCACAGAAGTATAACTGAACAAAGTGTCGCAACCCATACAAAGCAATCTAATAGTCCAAGAAAAAGTACAAGATTAGAAAAAAGAAAATTGGAAGATGGAAACTCTCATTTAGGCAGTAATGACAAAAAATTTGAGGCTGATTGCACTGGGCTGAGTCAAGGTCATTCTGTGATTGAAAGTCAAGATGTTGTAATGTCAGGTTTACGGAACAAAACCCCTTCACCTAGAAAATCAAACTCAAATAGTGTAGTAGATAAAGACGACTTTGGAAAAAGTCCATATAAGTCCAAAAGGATTCATCTGAATGAGAAACAAGATGGAAAGAGAAGAAGCTTACGTTTACTGCCTGTAAATTCATCAGACATGGTAGATCAAAAAGAAAGTGACGTCCAAATAAGCAAGCAAGTCAAAGGACAGATGCAACAGAATGAGCTTCAAGAATTTCAACCTATTAAGTCAAGTGATATGGAGAAAAATACTTTACCAACTGTGAAAAATCTTAAAGGTCAAACTAAGGGAGATAATTATATAAAAGAAAAGACATTAGAACTTGATTCTGTGGGAACCAGTCCAAAAACTGCACTACAAAGAGAAAGCCCGGAATCAGATGACGAGAATAATCATCAACAGAGTGAGGAAGATGAGGATATTGATGATGATACTTCAGAGGTGTATAAAAATCTGAGCAATCATTCAAAAACTGATATGAGAATAAAAGAAGGAACACATATAATTAACAGTCCAACAAAAACTGCAAAGAAATCAGACACAGATATAAGTCGAAGAAAGCATACACGTTTTGTCAAAGTTTCAGTAAATGCTAGTCCTGTCGAAGTGCTGAAAAGCCGTGACAACCTGAGAACACCTGATCAGATACAAAATAAATCTATTGGAAGTACTGTTAATATTCAAAGTTTGTTGAATAATAAAACAAGTGACAAAACAGAAGAAATTGAAGATTTAGTTGAGGCTGAACATTTTTTCTCTGAGTCGCATGAGAGTGAAATGGAAAAATCAAGAGAAGACATATTTAATACAAGCGATGAAAATTTCAGGACAACAAAACCTGATTTTATCAATGTCAAGAATAAAAGAGGGAATGAGATGACTGATACTGAATCTTCTCCTTCCAAAAAGAAGAAATTCTCTGTGAATAATAGAAGCTCTGTTGCCATGGAAACAGATCAATCTGAAAGAGATTTGTTACACAGTTTGGAAAGTGAAGGACAAGATAAGGTCATTTACAGGGAGAAGGATGCAGTAACTAAAAATCAGTCTAATAAAAATAAAATGTCTCAGAACATCGATAAAATGGACGACATAGAAGATTTAGACAACGATGCAGACAAGGTTGAAGAAGAAGACAGTCACTTGACCTCAACAAATAGTTCTAATAAAAATAATATTTCTCCGGACATGGATAAAATGGATGACGTGGAAGATTTGAATAATGATGGAGATGATGTTAATGAAGAAGTAGAAAGTCAAATGAGTAATAAAGCAGCTGATCGCTACCACAGTAACCATAGTAACAGAGAATTTCATGTTCCGAATAATCCCTCTGTTGCTATTAGGCCTGAATCTGTAAGAAAAAAAAAATTGTTTAACTTAAGTTGCTTTAAAAGTCATGAAAATTTTATAAAAATAACAAACGAGAATGGGATGACTGAATGATAAAAACTACTGTGAAAGTGCTATTGTTTGTGGGGTCTCAATTTTGGTGGATTTCGTGGTTCACAAAAACCACGTATTAAATTAAGTTCCCAACAAAATGCATATTTTCCTTACAGTTTTAACGCATAGAATTTGAAACCACAAATTTAGCTACCCAAGAAATAGTGTTATTTATGAAAATCATTAAAGTTGATGTCCACAACTAAAAGTGCTTTAACAGTAGTTTGATGGCAGAATAGTTAGGCAGTTAGAGTCAAAGATTAAAGGTGCAACTGTATTTTAAAGAGAAATTGAACAGTCCCTAGATATTAACATTTTATTTTTTTATGGCTCAAACTAATTTTAGCTTTATTATACATGTAATACTTATGCAGATAAACATAATTATTGTTTTTAATTTGCAATCCTTGGACAAATATATCATAAACCACGGAATATGTCATCACAGTGACTCTTAGGGATATTTATACTAACTGGATACTCAAAATCCAGTATTTTTGGTTTAGGGATATTTATACTAACTGGAAACACAAAAACCAGTATTTTTGGTTTAGGGATATTTATACTAACTGGATACTCAAAAACCAGTATTTTTGGTTCAGGGATTTTTATACTAACATGACTAACTGGATACTCAAAAATCAGTATTTTTGGTTTAGGGATATTTATACTAACTGGATACTCAAAAACCAGTATTTTTGGTTTAGGGATATTTATACTAACTGGATACTCAAAAACCAGTATTTTTGGGTTAGGGATTTTCATGCTAACTGGATACTCAAAAACCAGTATTTTGGGGTTAGGGATTTTCATGCTAACTGGATACTCAAAACCCAGTATTTTTGGTTTAGGGATATTTATACTAACTGGATACTCAAAAACCAGTATTTTTGGTTTAGGGATTTTTATACTAACTGGATACTCAAAAACCAGTATTTTTGGTTTAGGGATATTTATACTAACTGGATACTCAAAAACCAG
>MJUU01043794.1:68902-80603 GCA_002080025.1 Modiolus philippinarum | reverse complement strand
TATATGATAAGACATGTCATAGTATGAAACATTTATTCATTTAAACTACTGTGGAAGTACTTTTATTCGTGGACATCAAATTTCGTGGTTTCCGTAAATATTTCTATTTCGTTGGTACTTAAATTCGTTGTTTCTAAGTCTATGCATTAAAACTCTAAGGAAAAAATGCATTTCGTTGGGATCTTAATTTCGTGGTTTAAGGGAACCACGAAATCCACGAAAATTGGAACCCCACGAACAATAGTACTTTCACAGTATTTTATAATATTTATTCCAATAATATCACATTTTAAATAAGTAAAACACGTAATATATGTTTTGTTTATTTAAAAAAAACTCATTTGAATTGAGTTGATCGTACCTACAGCTTCGGTTATGGAAAGACAATAAGATTTGTTGATGAAATAGAGTTCATTTATGGACCTCACCTTTCAAGTGTGATTAACATGTAATTTTTCTTTCATAATTCTTTCTACAAATCATAATTCTTTCTACAAATTGCACAGTACTGAAAGATTAAATTACAATAATTAACCAAAAGCGGATCGACGTCAGGCTCACGTCCAAATTAAACGAGCCTGCTAAATAAGAAACATGGGCAAGTTATCGTCTGCCAAAGATATCAACACATCCATTTCAAATCGGGCATGTGCAGTGAAGCTGTTTTATTCTTACCTTGATCAAGTTGTGACCAACCCAGCCGCTTGACTCAGCGAAGGCTGCTAAAAGCAAATACAAAAACTGTCAAAGGATGTATATTTAAGGCCAAACAGGTTGGAAAACACTAAGAGTTGTTCAATAAAATGAACGAAGCAACGGAAGTCACAAAATCAGTAAGATTCATAATCTACAAGATGGGGCCAGTAGCACACATTAAACTGACAACATACAATTATTTGTTGCCAAAGCAGTCAGCCTAACCAAGGCGATACTGAAAATGCAAACAATGCAGCTTAAAAAAGATCTCAAATACCTACAAATTCCTTGAAGTTTGATTAATTGATTAGGGTCAAGTAATACTTGAATTTTTTGTTTTCTCAAAACAAACCTTGAAAAAATGTATACAAAGAGACCAGACGCAATGAAACAAAACATCGACGATCGGAAATGCTTATCAGATTTGGAGATGGGACCAGAGGCAATGCGAAAAAAGGCCGACGATTGGAAAAGGTTATCAGATAAGGAGATGGAGACCAGAGCCAACGAAAGAGAACACAGAATCCATAAACAAATAACAATACTGCTTTGTATGTGTTCAAGAATGACTAAGCAAAATAAAATAACAATACTCAGAGTAATTAAAGAAATGTTGAGTTTTTACTATTGCACAGTTTCTTTTTTCCGTTAGTATACATAGAAATGCACCGAGGAAAAACCTATTTCGAATTGATTGATTGATTAGTTAGAGTTGAACGTCCAATGAGCAATATTTCAGCAATATCAGGACGAGAACAAGTTAATCAATTCAAAAATTTGTAAGCAAAAGAAGAAAGAAACAAAGGAGGAAGGAACAACAGGGGAAACGACTTTTGATTGCCACTGGAAAAGGGGAGAAATGGGTAGGGGCCGGAAATTTAGCCTTCTTTACGACACCCAATGCGTCTACTCTCTTTAGAGAAATATAAAGACCACTTCTATATTTCTCTAAAGAGAGCAGACGCAAAAAAAAAATAACAATACTCAAGAGTAATAAAAGAAATATTGACTTTTTACTAGTGGAGTTTCTTTTTTTCGTTAGTATACATAAAAATTCACCGAAGGAAAACCAATTTCGAAGTGTTGAATTTGTGATGTAATCCTCTAAATTGCAAATGCGTTTGGGTTCGATATGCGGAGTGATCTGTGGGAGGCATTCCTTTGAAAATGCACAGATAGGAACATAGGAATCTGGGTATGTGTTGCTTCCTTTTAGAAGAACGTGTGGGTTTGCGAGCCTCCAAGATCTTTAAAAGGCATCAGAAGAAGAAACACATATGACCAAGTGAAACACAGTCCATGTCATGGTTGGTTCATAAGCAGTTGAATAGTAAACAGCAAGGGTATCTGTTAGAGCTAAGACATGTTTTAGTATAAAACATTTATTCATTTAAAAAATTTAATGATAATTATTCCAATAATATAACATTTTCAATAAGTTAAACATATGATATATATGCCTTGTTTATTAACAAAAAAAAAACTCATTGGAATTGAGGTGATCGTACCCACAGCTTTGGTAATGGAAAGACAATAAGATTTGTCGATGAAATGGAGTTCATAATTGGACCTCATCTTTCAAGTGTGGTTTACATGTCATTTTTCTTAAGTAATTTTTTTCAACAAATTGCACAGTACTGAAGGATTAAATGGCAATAATTAACCAAAAGCGGATCGCCGTTGGGCTCACGTCACGAATTAAACGACCCTGCTAAATAAGAAACATAAACAATTATCGTTAGCCAAAGATATCAAAACATCCGTTAAAATCGGGCATGTGCAGTGAAGCTGTTTTATTCTTGCTTTGATCAAGATTGACCCAACGAAGGCTGCTAAAAGGAAACGCAAAACTGTCAAAGGATGTATATTTAAGGCCAACCAGGTTGGAAAACACCAAGAGTTGTTTGATAAGATGAACAAAGCAACAGAAGTCAGAAAATCAGTAAGATTCATAATCTAGAAGATGGGTCCGTAGCATGCATTAAACTGATAATTTACAATTATTTGTTGCCAAAGCAGTTGACCCGAAGCAGCAACCGAGGCGAGACTGAAAATGGAAACAAAGCAGCTGAAAAAAGATCTCAAACATCTACAAATTCCTTCAAGTTTGATTAATTGATTAGTCGGAGGGTCAAGTAATACTTGAATTCTTGCATTTGTATTCTCAAACCTTGATAAAATGGATAAAAAGAGACCAGACGCAATGAAACAAAACATCGACGATCGGAAATGCCTATCAGATTCAGAGATGACACCAGGGGCAATGAGAAAAACGGCCGACGATTGGAAAAGCTTATCAGATTAGGAGATGGGACCAGAGCCAACGAAAGAGAACGCAGAATCCAGAAACAAAAATCAATATTGCTGTGTATGTGTTCAAGAATGACTATGCAAAATAAAATAACAATACTCAGAGTAATTAAATAAATGTTGAGTTTTTACTATTGCACAGTTTCTTTTTTCCGTTAGTATACATAAAAATTCACCGAAGAAATAGCAATTTCGAACTGATTGATTGATTAGTTCGAGTTTAACGTCCAATGTGCAATATTTCAGCTATATCAGGACGATTGATTGATGTTTTACGCCAACTTCAGCAATATCAATTCATTAATTTGTGAGCAAAAGAAGAAAGAAACAAAGGGGAAGGAACAACAGGGGAAACGACATTTGATTGCCACTGGAAAAGGGGAGAAATGGGTAAGGGCCGGAAATTTAGCCTACTTTACGACACCCCATGCGTCTGCTCTCTTTAGAGAAATATAGAAAGGGTCTTTATACTGCATGGAGCGTGGCGTTTCTCCACACAGTTTGGCTACAACGGTTCGCGGTCAGGCTTTCCGTATTAAGACCTGACTACCCCGCAAAGACAGGGCATTCCCCTATCCACCACCTGGAGACGCGCCCGGCAGCTCTGTAGCCAAAGCCCCTGAAAACCTATTCAGGCCGCGGGCCAATTTTGAATTGTTCAATTTCTTATGTGATCCTCTTAATTGCAAATGCGTTTAGCTTCCATATGCGGACTAATCTGTTGGAGGCATTCTTTTGAAAATTCACAGATAGGAAGATAGGAATCTGGATATGTGTTGCTTCCTTTTAGAAGAACGGATGTGGGTTTGCAAGCCTCCAAGATCTTCAGCAGATACGCATATGGTCAAGCTAAGCGCAGTCTATGTCATGGTTTGTTCATAAGCAGTTGGATAGTAAACGGCAAGGGTGTCTGATAGAGCTGGAATGGTTTAAAGTAAGTTTTAAAGCGTATATGATAAGACATGTCATAGTATGAAACATTTATTCATTTAAACTATTTTATAATAATTACTCCAATAATATCATATTTGTAATAAGTAAAACACATAATATATGTTTTGTTTATTAAAAAAAACTCATTTCAATTGAGTTGATTGTACCTACAGCTTTGGCTATATGTGTCGATGAAATAGTTATTTATGGACATCATCTTTCAAGTGTGATTTACATGTCATTTTTCTTTCATAATTCTTTCTACAAACTGCACAGTATTGAAAGATTAAATGACAATAATTAACCAAAAGCGGAAAGAGATTAGGCTCACGTCATGAATTAAACGAGCCAGCTAAATAAGAATCGTCAGCCAAAGATATCAACACATCCATTTCAAATCGGGCATGTGCACTGAAGCTGTTTTATCCTTACTTTGACCCGGCCCCTTGACCAAGCTAAGGCTGCTACAATGAAACGCAAAACTGTCAAAGGATGTATATTTAAGGTCAAACAGGTTGGAAAACCTTAAGAGTTGTTCAATAAAATGAACGAAGCAACGGAAGTCGCAAAATCAGTAAGATTTATAATCTACAAGATGGGGCCAGTAGCACACATCAAACTGACAGCATACAACTATTTGTTGCCAAAGCCTAAACCAGCAACCAAGGCGAGACTGAAAATGCAAACAATGCAGCTTAAAAAAGATCTCAAATACCTACAAATTCCTTGAAGTTTGATTAATTGATTAGGGTAAGTAATACTTGAATTCTTCTATTTGTTTTCTCAAAACAACCCTTAAAAATGTATACAGAGACCAGACGCTATGAAACAAAACATCGACGATCGGAAATGCTTATCAGATTCGGAGATAGGACCAGAGGCTCCCAGGAGCCTGTATCGCTCACCTGGCTTTCAGTTACCACAATCAAGGTAACATTGTAAGTAAAACAGTTGATCTTTAGATTCTCAAACTTTCGTAGCTCAAACACCTCCAATATCTTGAACTGTTTTTAAAGTCAGATCATGTTTTTCTATATTTCTTTGTTCGGCTTTTTTGACAAAAAACGTTCTTGCTAAGGACCACTTTCGACACCAGTTTTGAAGTCGAGATGTTATTTTGTAAATGGCAGTCAACAAACAATTTTCAACATCGGTTTTGAAGTTGCAACATCAATATCTACTTGGAAATCAAATTTCATAGAAATCGGACAATGTTGAATTTTCCCGCCTTTTTTGGCGGCCATTTTAATAATGGGGGTCAAGGAACAATTTTTAACATCAGTTTTGAAGTTCCGACATCAGGACCAATTTGGAAACCAAATGTCATTGAAATCGGACAATGTTGAATTTCCCGCCTTTTTTGGTGGCCATTTTGAAAATGGCGGTCAACGAACAATTTTCAACACCGTTTTGAAGTTGCAACATCAATATCTATTTGGAAACCAAATTTCATTGAAATCGGACAATGTTGAATTTTCCCGCCTCTTTCGGCGGCCATTTTGAAAATGGCGGTCAACAAACAATTTTAAACACCGGTTTTTAAGTTGCAACATCAATATCTATCTGAAAACCAAATTTCATTGAAATCGGACAATGTTGAATTTTCCCGCCTTTTTTGGCGGCCATTTTGAAAATGGCGGTCAAAGAACAATTTTTAATATCAGTTTTGAAGTCGCCACAGCATGGCAAACATTTCATCAATTTACACTTAACCTTCATCTTCTATAGTTTTGGAAATACAAGATGAAAAATACGAAAATTTTAAAATTTCGGTGAAAAAGGGGCAATAACTCCTAGAAGGGTTTATGGATTTGCTTAAAAATTTAAGGGTGGGTAGATCTGGATATGCTGAACAATTTTGCAATTTACACTTGACCTCTATCTGTTACACTTTTTGAAATAAAAAATAAAATATCAAAAATTTTCAAAAAATTTAACGGAAAAAAAAGGCTATAACTCCGAAATGGGTTTCAGATTTTCTTCAAAAAATTGCACAGTGGATAGATCTCATCATGCTGATCATTTAAACCATATGTCAGATTTTTGATATCAGTAACGGTTTTCGAGTTATTAGGAGAAGATGTTTGAAATTGTTTACGGACGGACGCATAGTGATGGCAATAGCTCACATGGCCTTTTAGGCCAGGTGAGTTAAAAAAGGCCGACAATTAGAAAAGCTTATCAGATAAGGAGATGGGACCAGAGCCAACGAAAGAGAACGCAGAATAAAGAAACAAAAATCAATATTGCTCTGTATGTGTTCATGAATGACTATGCAAAATAAAATAACAATACTCAAGAGTAATTAAAGAAATATTGAGTTTTTACTAGTGCAGTTTCTTTTTTTTTCGTTAGTATACATAAAAATTCACCGAAAGAATACCAATTTCGAATTGTTCAATTTCTTATGTGAATCTCTAAATTTCAAATGCGTTTGGTATCGATATGCGGAGTGATCTGTGGGAGGTATTCTTTTGAAAATGCACAGATAGGAACATAGGAATCTGGGTATGTGTTGCTTCCTTTTAGAAGAACGTGTGGGTTTGCGAGCCTCCAATATCTTTAAATGGCATCAGAAGAAGAAACACATATGGTCAAGTTAAACACAGTCCATGTCATGGTTGGTTCATAAGCAGTTGAATAGTAAACGGCAAGGGTATCTGTTAGATTGATTGACTGAATATTGTTCAACGTCTACTCAGCAATATTTCAGCTATATCAAGACGAAAACAAGTTTGTTAATAAATAAATCTTTGGGGTATGGAAAGGGCCATGGGACGGGAAATTCTGACTGCCACTGGAAAAGTAGGGTGAAACCGTCAAGGGCGGGGAATTTAGCCTTGTAGCCGATCACCTACGGACCGGTATCTGTTAGAGCTAAGCCATGTATTAGTATAAAACATTTATTCATTTAAACTATTTTATGATAATTATTCCAATAATATCACATTTTAATTAAGTAAAACACACAATATATGTTTAGCTTATTAAAAAAAACTCATTGGAATTGAGGTGATCGTACCTACAGCTTTGGCTATGGAAAGACAATAAGATTTGTCGATGAAATAAAGTTCATATATGGACCTCATCTTTAAAGTGTGACTAACATGTTTCTTTCTGCACAGTACTGAAGGGGATTAAATGGAAATAACTAACCAAAAGCGGATCGACGTTAGGCTAACGTCACGAATTAAACGAATCTGCTAAATAAGAAACATGGGCAATTTATCGTCAGCCAAAGATATTAATACATCCATTTCAAATCGGGCATGTGCAATGAAGTTCATTTATCCTTACTTTGATCAAGTTGGGACCAACCCAGCCGCTTGACCCAGCGAAGGCTGCTAGAAGCGAAACGGAAAACTGACAAAAGATGTACGTTTAAAGTGTTGGAAAATACTAAGAGTTGTTCGATAAAATTTACAAAGCAACAAAAGTCTGAAAATAAGCAAGATTCATAATCTACAATATGGGGCCAGTAGCATGCATTAAACTGACAATATACAATTATTTGTTGCCAAAGCAGTCAGCGCAAAGCAGCAACCTAGGCGACACTGATAATGCAAACAAGACAGCTTTAAAAAGGATCTTAAATATCTACAAATTGCTTCAAGTTTGATTAATTGATTAGTCGAAGTATCAAGTATATCAAGTAATTGAATTCTTGCATTTTTTTCTCAATGCAAACCTTGAAAAAAAATTGATACAAAGAGACCAGACTCAATGAAACGAAACATCGACGATTTGAAATTCCTATCAGATTCGGAGATGGGACCAGCGGCAATGAAAGCAAAAACGTCAAAGATCAGAAATGCTGATCAGATTCGTGGATGGGACAAGAGGCAATGAGAAGAAAGGCCGATGATTGGAAAAGCTTATCAGATAAAGAGATGGTGCCAGTGCCTATGAAAGAGAACGCCGACGATTGGAAATGCTTATCAGATTCAGAGATTTGACCAGAGACAATGAAACAAAAATTCGATAATTGGAAATGCTTAGATTCGGCCAGATGCTTGACCAGAGGCAATGAAACAGAACGCGGATTACTGAAAATGCTTATCAGATTCGAGATAGAGAACATTTTGAACTTACCACTTATACAAAGATAAGGGATTGATTGATTGATGTTTTACGCCAATTTAGCAATATTTCAGCTATATTGTGGCGAGAACGAACTGTTAGGTCTATTGAACAATTTTAATAAATACATAAAATATTAATATAAAACCATATAGCTTTATACAAGTAAAACAGGTGTGTAAAATGTTAAAAAACATAATAGTAAATTTTTGGTTTAACAATAACAATATTAGAAATTAGAAACTTGTTTAAAATTGATCCATATAAATCTTACTAAATAAATTGATTGCTTTTAAAAATTGAACGATCCAGTCGCCAGCGACGTTCGTAAACAGGTCTCTAAGACAATCAGCAGAATAAAAATCACGCCTGATATCGGCAACATCCACACATTCAACCAAAACATGTTGTATTGTATAAGGACAATTGCATGGAATACATTCAGGTCGATCATCACTGCCGAGGATAAAACTATGTGTTGTTCTAGTATGTCCAATACGACATCAAAGATAAGGGATGGCAATTGCTGGCATTTTTCGTCCTAAATTGATTGCTTTTTAGACAATCAGCAGAATAAAAATCACGCCTGATGTCAGAAAGATCTTATCAGATTCGGAGATGGGACGTTTTTTGTAAATGCAACACGTAAATTTTATCCTCTCCAATAAGAAAACATGGCCAGGGGTAAAGCTAGAAAAAGATATGTTAAACTCCTGATCATTATCCCAGTACTGTCAAATCATCAGTAGATCCCCTCCGGTAATCCAAGTCAACAAATAGAAGTACCTAATAAACATCGCTTGCTCATCCTCTATAGTTTCCACGGAAAACTCGGAAAATTAGACAATATACCCGCTGTAGTAGACTTAGATTGACGATTGGTAGTTTGTTACATTTAAATGTCCAGTAAGCAACATTTCGGCTATACCCAGATCAGAATAAGCTAATCAATTAAATATTGATAATAAAAGAAGAATGAAGTGAAGTTGGGAGGGACAACTAGCGCAACGAGTTTTGATTGCCAAGTAGAGGAATGGGTAGGGGCAGGAAATTTATCGCTCTATTCGACGCCCAGTGCGTCTGCGCTTCTTACCGAAATATAAAGTGGTGTTTATACTGCATTGAGCGTGGTATTCCTTTACACTGTTCGGCTACGACGATTCACAGTCAGGCTTTCCGTTTTATGACCTGACTAACCTGCATAGACCGGGTATTCCGCTATCGATCAACTTGGGACGCACCGGGCAGCTCTGTAGTCAAAGCCCCTGGAAATAGGTGTTTGGTTCTGGGATATAATTTTGAATCTTAATATCCTACAACAATTTAGGACAAAGTTGGTTAAAATTGTTCCCGTAGTTTCGGGGCTTTTTGAAAACGATTACCAGTGATCTAAAAAGGGCGATAAGTCCTTTATTCATGCAACAATTCTCATTTTCTTTAACCCAATTTTTATGACCCTCTAAATTGCAAGTGCAATCGCTTTATACATGGGTACTGATCTCTATGAGACGCTTCTTTGAATATAAAGGACTATTCATGAACGATGAATAAAGGGATGTCGAGTAAATGCACATTTGACAAAATCTCCGTAAATACATGGTAAAACAAGCTTTTATTGTTGTTCTTCATCTTGAAGTCATCAACAACGAGCTTTGCTTATACCTGACGGCCTCAGCACCGGTTTAAGCGGAATTCATTGCTAGATGTCGAGGAACGCTACATCCATCCATGTTTTTACGCCATGGATGCGGGATCGGCAACAAACATAAAATTAACTGGCAAAGTGTTCTTACAATCACTGTCATCTGTTGCCAGACAAAAAGACAATCACAACATATAAACAACAACAGGGCACTCATCGAGTCAATAGTAAGAGAACTTGGCATAATAAAGCATGAGATGTGGGCACAATAAACACGTGGTCAGAATAACATTTTTTTATGCACGTTTGATATTTGTTGGTTCCCTTGAGAAATAAGGATGTAGGTTGTTACGAAAGGCATTTGAGGCAGCTGGACTGCTGGTTAAGCACTTAACGCGGTCACTTTTTAATTATTGGCTTTAGAGCAAAGTAGAGTTGTAGACGTTACTGCATAAGTTTTATTAATAGAGAATTTCGTAAAGCTTCTCATGTCAGCATAATGAGATTTATCAATTGAGTGGCATAAAAAATTGATTTGCATAAAAGACAGACTTCGCCTTTCATGTCATGAATAAATAAAATGTGAAACATTTCATTTTGACTAATCTTTCATTATTTATTTCTTATCTTTTTTGAATAAAGATAACAAGAAATATTTTTTTTAATGTGAACAAAAGTCAAACAGGGCAACAATTCCTATATTCATATATAACAATTTCCTCTTTTTTGTCAAATGTTTTAACTCTTTTAAAAATTGCAAGCTTAATCTCTTTATATGTGGGGAGTTATCTCTGCGACACGCTTCTCCGACGATGAAAAAATACAAACAGACACTTGATATCTGATGCCCTTACAAACAGAGATGCATTGCTGCACAACAAAACCCCTTTCTAAGCTCATCACTTCATTACTTACTGCAGCCAAAGATGGCCTCAAGATATATAGTGATAAAGTATACTCAACAAGTGGAGTGGATCAGATGTGGATTCTCAAAAACTCAAAAGACTTATTAGAATATCTATCTTTAACTGAACTCAACCATTGCAACAGTGTCAAAACATTTGATTTTTCTACTCTCTATACTGCTCTTCCACATGATATGCTTAAGTCAGTACTCCGGGATTTAATACATCAGTCTTTCTGTACTAAAAAGGGTGAAAGAAGACCGGCTGTCCCGAGTTCCTATCGTTGTTTATGTTTGTCTTTTGTATTTTTATTGTGGGTTTTTTTCTTGTGCAGTTCCTATTTACTTTATGGCATGTGGCTATGTTTTTCGGCCATTGTAGGTGTTTCCTGTTATCTTTTTTATTCCATTCATATATAGTGATAAGTAGAGATGGGACCTATTTTGTTAAACATCACACTAATTCACACAAAAGGTATACAGAGGAGGATGTCATTGCAATGCTGGAATTCTTGATTGATAACATATTTGTGAAATTTGGAGGACAAGTTTTCCAGCAGACAATAGGGATACCAATGGGACTAATTGTGCGCCACTTTTAGCAGATTTGTTTTTTTATTCGTATGAAGCCAGGTTCATAGAAGTGCTAGTTCAGAAAAAAGGCAATAAGCTAGCCAAATCCTTTAATTTCAGTTTCCGTTATATAGATGATGTTCTTTCATTGAACAATCCTCAATTAAAGGATAACCTTCATCTTATATACCCAAATAAACTCGAAATTAAAGAGACCACTGATACACCATCATCAGCATCATACCTGGACCAATACCTCTGCATTGACAACTCTGGACGTCTGAAAACAAAACTTTACGACAAGCGTGATGATTTCGACTTTCCAATAGTGAACTTCCCGTTTTTGAGCAGTAATATTCCCACTTCTCCGGCATATGGCGTGTACATTTCACAACTCATTCGCTATTGTCGTGCCTGTAGTTTGTACAGCGATTTTGTCAACAGAGCGAAATTACTGTCTCAAAAACTTATACATCAAGGTCATAAGTTCAGTCACTGTTGCAATTGTCACTACAGAACTTTTACGGTCGTCACCACGATTTGACAGACCATTACAATGTTTC
>MJUU01043794.1:51696-61719 GCA_002080025.1 Modiolus philippinarum | reverse complement strand
TATTCTCAAGTAAGTATGAGTCGAGAAATATAGGCCTTTTGAAACTGCATCGAGCGCGTTTACAACGCTATATGGTCAGTTTTTTTTATTATCTGACTACCCTACATGGACAGGGTATTCCCTAACCTCCAACAGGAGGCGCACCTGCTCAGCAACCAAGATAGAGTTTAAACTTCAGTGAGCCGTATGACCGCTATATCAAGATGAAAGCAATTTAAACAATTGGAACATTTTACGAAAAAATTGAGTTAGTGGATGGGAAATCAGTATGATTGGCTACGGAAAATGGAGAAATATCCCGGCTATCCCGAGTTACTATCGTTATTTACGTTTATCTCTTATCTTTCATTTGTGTTTTTCTAGTGCAGACGGCTTGTAAATTCTGGCATGTTATTATAGTTTCCATTGTATGTGTTTACTATTATCTTTTGTTTGTTAATAAAACGGTCATGTAATTTTGCATTCCATAAGTCCCCTATCCCAGTCAGTATAATCATTTATTGAGAAATAGAGGACTTTCTTCACGTCATAAAAAGCAGAGGCGTTTCCGCCAAGTTTCTCTTTTTACTATCCCGCTAGGTCGGGAATCCCCTAATCTCCAACAGAGGACACGACAAGTCAGCCAGGTTCTGTGCCTAGAACAAACGAAGCAGACGGCAAAAAAACTTGGGTCTTCATTTATTTTACAGTTCAAAAATATGTGTATTTGTAGGGTTTTTTATTTAATACTAAATAAACATCAGAACCCTAGCCAGACTTGCTCATTCTGACCCGGCTACATTATCCCTACCGGTAAAATGTTTTATTTTACTGATTTATATTTATATCTATTTCTTACCAACGAAGGGTTTGATTTGCGATTTTATTTTGATTGATTTTAAAGGGATAACTCATTTTAGAGCTTTGTTTTTCTCAAGTCATTTAAAAAAAATTGAGCAAAATTATTATGAGGATTCCAGACTAGTGTCACGAAACCAATGCAGATACAACGTTTTTGGGCACTTCTTGCATTATTTTCAAATAGATAAAGTCAAACGGATTATGCTTTGAATGCCTTTTCAAGTCCAGTGAGCAAGACTTCAGTTATATCAGGACGGGAACAAATTAATTCAAAATTCAAAATTCAAAAATGTTATTACAAGAAGGGAATAAAGGCGTTAGGCACAACCGGGGTAACAAGTTTTGAGTGCCAGCAGTAGGGCGGGACAGGGAATGAAACATTGTATACAAACCCGAATGAGTCCGCTCATGTAGAGAAATACTAGTATATTATAGTATATCACAAATAGGCTACTTACACAAGGTATATTACCCTAAACTTGAAGTCATCCCTCCAGAAGTTTTACGGTCATCACCATCTTCAGGACTGCTATGGGAAATCTCTTTCCCAGATGACATATCTTTCCCTTTAAAGCTTAATTGTTGTTTCCCCTACTTGATTTGACATGTTCAACACGGCAGGTGATGCTTACTCTATCGGTGCACCTGATCTCGCCCATGTTTTTTTAATTGGGTCCGTGTTCATTATTTTGTGTATGTGTCTTCATTTTTATACCCCACGCAACGAAGTTGCGGAGGGTATATAGTTTTTGACTGGTTTCTTTTCTGTACCGTACTCATGTCGTGTCTCTGTTTCTTTGTTGTTTCCGATGTTGCCATTGTCCTTGAATTATTCGTTTTGGATTGCCGGTTCGGTTCTCACTTACTATTTTAATATAGGAAGGTTTTTTTTTCTGCACTGAGTGTGATGTTGCTCTACACAGTTTACCTACAATAAATACCGGCCATGTAAGACCATGTTTTTCCGTATTACGACCTGACTACGCCGCATAGACAAGGCATTCTTCTTTTCACATCCGGATACGTGCTCGACCGCTACGTTGGTGGAACCCTTGGATCGAATTCAGGTGTCTGAAAGGTTGATTAAGATAAGCTAACAAATATCTTGAAGGTTGCAGTTCGCTTGTGATTTGCAGCACGTGATTATAGTTTTTGGACATTGTATGTGTTTATTGCTATCTTTGTAATTCTCTTGTTTTGAGAAACATAACAAAATTACCGAACAGAGTTGTCAAGAGCCGAAGTCCATGAAACAAAAAGAAAAATAAGGTGGAAACCAATGGAAATAAAGGACTACGCCGAGCGCAGCATGTCGAACAATGAAAATTGAACGAGGACACAGTACAAAGCTTGATACAGTAATTAAATGGACACAATAAAGAACTAGACACAGCTGCACACAAACTAATGCAAATATAAAAATTAGCGTTAATGATTCCTTATATAGATCGGAAATGGTAAGAGGTATATCAAATTGGTCAACGGACAACATACTAGTTTAACAAAATGATAAGAGAATTGAACCCATTTATATCCAACAAAAAATAAAGCATTTTACATATTTTGAAAATTTCAGCCCCTTTGACCCCTTTCGGCCTTCGGGTCGGAAACGGGAAGAGCTGCACCAAATCTGTTGACTAAATGCCAAAGCTTACATTATATCAAGTGGAATCAGAAGAAAAAAGTCCCATCAAATTCTGATGAAAAATAAAAATTTCTTATAATTCGAAAAAAATGCAATTTTGACCCCTTTCACTCCTTGTAGCTCGGAGACGGTAGGAGCTACTCCAAATCCGCTCACATATTTTTGAAAGCCTATATCATGAAGAATCTTAAGAAAAAAATCCCATCGCAATCCGATGAAAAATAAAGATATCACATATTTGAAAAATTGCAATTTTGACCCCTTGTAGCTCAGAAACGGTAAAAGCTACGCGAAATCTGTTGACCTATCACTGAAAGCTTATATCAAGAGGAATCCAAAGAAAAAAATCTCATCAAAATTCGATGAAAAATAAAGATTTCACATATGTAGAGAAATTCAATTTTGGCCCCTTTGACCCCGTTGTAACTCGGAAACCGTAAGAGCTACACAAAATCTGTTCACATATTACTGAAAGCTTATATCATGATGAATCAAAAGAAAAAAATCCCATTGAAATCCGATGAAAAATAATTTTTTTTTATGTAATCTGCATGTTTGCAATTTTTGCCCCGTTTGGCCCCTCATAACTCGGAAAGGAAACAAATTATCAAAAATCTGATGGTGCCGCGCTGTGTTTATTTTTCATAAGGAATCCATTGCAAAAATCGGCATCAAAATCGGACTAAAATGAAAAAATATTTTTTTTTTAAAATTCGCCCCTTTTGGACCCCATTTATCTCATGAACGGTAAATGCGACGTGAAATCCTTTGACATACTACTGATTGGAAATTACCTCAGGAGCACTCTGAAAGAAACCCCATCAAAATCCGATAATAAATAAAAATTCTACAGCTAAATAGGTGAAAACACGAAATTGTGCCCCCTTTTGGCCCCTATTTTAAAAACAGGAAGGCCATAATAACCAAAACCAATCCACACCTTCCTTTTGTGTCAAGAAACATTGCCTTATAATTTCATAAGGATTGATTAATTTGAACTTAAGTTATTGGCCAAAACTAAAAGTGTCTACAGACGCCGACGAAAACGACGACGACAGTGCCATATCATTATACGACCACAAAATTTTTGCGTTTTTTTTATCGACCGCAATGGTTCTGTCTTGGTACAGGCATTTCAAAAGAAATCATGGATTAAACAGGTTTTATGGCATGCCAAACCTCCCCATCCATTGCGGTAGTCTACGGGTACAACCCAACAGCAATTGCTATCGGAAGGTAGTAGACAGTTATGATATGATCATCCCACTACTAAGTAAAAAAATCATGAATGTTAGAGAACTTCTTCCATGATCGTACGAGACGGAATTGTTTGAAGCCTTGATTAATAAGGTTGTCACATATATAACTATGTCTAATGAGAAAGTCACGTATCGAATCAACTATGAAACATATACTCCATAAGCAAAAGAAGCTGGAATGTTACTGTCCATGTTAGGGAAATTGATTATTTTGAAATTAAAATCGTCCCTTTTGTCGTAAAGTTCAGTTAAACAGAGATGACCATTTTCGTAAAATTCGAGATACAAGTCCAAAAAAGATGTAGATCTAGTGGTTTCTGTCAATTAAGAATGAAGGGATATGGAGTAAATACAAATGAGGTCAAGTCTCTACAAATAAATCGTAAAACTAAGCAAAGGAACAACATTCTATTATTTAAGCAATTTATGTATTGAATTTTCACGTCATAAAAAAACAATTGAAGCAAGAATAAACATTTTTTAAAAAGGTTAATGGGATATTTAGATTCAATACACGTGATAAAGTAAATGTTTTGATAACTAAGCAATAATTACTCCATTATCCGGCAAAGTTAAAGTAATGGGAAAACAAAATCTGCGAGACTATACAACAAAGTTTTGTCTACAGCATCCAAGTATTATATAAGTGCAAAGCCAATGTCTACCTAATTTTACCCCGCCGTGCCCGGTCCCGGCTTATGAATAGGCCCGCAGCATCCTCTGAGCTTGGAGTATGCGTCTTCCTAGCAGAGGACCCCGAGGGAACCCCGAGATATAGAAATAGGACCTAGTATCTCCGGCTTGCGGGGTGTGACCCCTCCTAAACGGGGGCTGACCCCGAGGGTCCCGGTATATAGAAATAGGACCCATTCCGTGGTTGTGCGGGATTTATAAATAATCTTTCGGATGGGATGTAAACTCAGGTCCACGTGTTGGAAGAAATGCCACGCTTCCTGCACGTTAAAGAACCCTTGTAGCAAGCTTTTTTGAGTGGTCCGTAGGTGATCGGCTACANGGCTAAATTCTCCGCCCTTTTCGATTTCACCCTACTTTTCCAGTGGCAGTCAGAATTTCCCGTCCCATGGCCCTTTCCATACCCAAAAGTGATTATTTATTAAAAAAACTTGTTCTCGTCTTGATATAGCTGAAATATTACTGAGTAGACGTTAAACAATATTCAATCAAGCAATCAATCCTAATTTTACCAATGCTCTCAATCAGAATGTATAAAATATGCATATTATATGTAAATAAAATGTATGTAGCGAGACAGCTAAATGCCATATTAATAACAAAATACCAAAGTAACTGCTAGTTTAGTCTCTGAACAACTAATGTCGCATCAATGCAGATCAAATCAAAAGATTTGGAAATCCATATACCAAAAACGTGTAAAAGCTGACAGAGCACAAACTACCAATATGACCTAAATAGTAAAGAAAAATCAGCTAAGGACAGAGTTTAGCGCGAGGGGGATACTGTTAAGTTATGAGAACAATATGATATTGAAAGTTTCCGAATGAAAGCCGTTTTCGGGCCAGCGCAGGTCTGCAGGATGCACCTATAGCTGATTTTCCGTCACGGTAGCGGAGATGGCTGAGAAGGGGACTATTTTTCCCCGCTACTCGTCCTGTCTTCATCAACTTTATCTCCAGGCATCTCTCTTGTTTTATAAGATAAAGTGTTTTCTCTATCCTCACCGTTTGCCTGCTTGTTTTCAACGACCACGTCTTCCGGGTATGTATCACTGTTTTTCTTACTTTAGTGGTGAGGATGTGGCAGCTTCTCTTTCGTCACTTCTTATTGTGAACCTGTCTTCAAAGGCCAAGTCTGCATGGGAAACCTCTCGGCGATTTTTAGACTAAAAGACATCGTGGACAGGAAAATTTGGTCACTTTTTTTATTTCCTCTAGCTGGCAGCAACATTTTGCTCACTCACCTTAGCTTTTTCCATGCTTTTAATGAACTTGTCACCACGGGGGCTGCTTTGCTGACGTCTTAGCAGAGGAAATTGCGTCTATTGATTTATCTGTAAATGCTTCCTTGCCTCGCAAGATTCTTTCAATTATTTCTCGGATATCACTCCCTTGCACTTTCAATTTAGAGGGCACAAGCATCACTGAACGAATACACAATAGGGGGTAGAGCAGTGATTATTCTCGGATATTATTCCCCATTTGTATATCGACTGTACTTGCAACTTAGAGGGCAAAAGAACTACTTTTTTTAGGATTATTCCTCCATTTATTAACTTCCCTCAACATTCAAATAGGGAATTTACCTAGATATCTGTTGCGGATGTAGGTTCGTAAGCCTCCATAATTTGGAAAAGCATCAGAGTCTGCTGCACTGCTGGTTAACAGTGTTGAGAGACATCATCTTTCAGATGAGGTGACCACTCTATATTAATTAAATTCATAGACAAAACACTCCAACATAATGTTCAAAGGTGAAAATGGGCAAGATGTCCTATATTCATCGAAATTTTCTTTCGTCAATTTTTGTAATCCTCTAAATCGCAAGTGCATTCTCGTTACATCTTGGAAAGTATCTTTTGGAAACGAGTCTCTGAAGACGGAATATATACGAAAATATTGGATATCTATTGCTACCTTAGAGAAGTAATGATGTTAGATCGAAACCCCATAGTTTGGAAAGACATCAAAGCTGCTGACAGATCGCAAGAAAATCAGCAGTATGTGTTTAGAACTCCTATACACCATTCAAGAAGATTAAGTAAATTTACAAGATAGTCAAACCTTGTTCCTTCCACCGGGAATTTAGTTATGTTATAGTTTTTGGAAGAGGGATACTACTAGATGAAAAACAACAAAACAAAACAACAATAAAAGAATTGTCTCATTGCTTGGTTTTATCGTGTATTTTGTAGAGACTTTGATTGATTGAATATTGTTTAACGTCTACTGAGCAATATTCAGCTATATCAAGACGAGGACAAGTTTGTTAATAAATAATCACTTTGGGGTATGGAGAGGGCCATGGGGCGGGAAATTCTGACTGCCACTGGAAAAGAAGGGTGAAATCGAAAGGGGCGGGGAATTTCGACCACTCAAAAGAGCTTGCTACAAGGGTTATTTAACGTGCAGGAAGAGTGACATTTCTTCCAACACGTGGACCTGAATTAACATCCCATCCGAAAGATTTGTTGTGTATTTATTAATCCCGCATATCCACGGAATGGGTCCTATTTCTATATCCCGGGGTTCCCTCGGGGTCAGCCCCGTTTAGGAGGGGTCATACCCCGGGTTCCCTCGGGGGATGTAGAGACTTTGTCTTAAGAGCATTTACTCCATATCCTTTCAATAATTATGAAATGCACACGAGACTTTAACGGAAAGGCTCGTATATTTTTTAGAATTTGTTGCGACAAGTTCAACCGACAACAAATTTTAAATGATTTCACATAGAAAATAACCGAAGTGGATTATTTGTTGAGTAGTTAAATGTAGGAGTAGGAGCAGAGCTCAAACATGAGGAAATGACCATGTTAACAGTGATAAGAGCTTTAGGGGAAACTATTTAGAATACAGAAAGTCGAAATTAAATCTTGGTACAAAAATATTGATTCTATAATTAAGTTTGTTATCTTACGAAATAAGATGACATCAAAGGAGCAGATGAACACTGAAAAACCTGTTTATAACAACCTATTACTACAACATACAACCTAAGTTAGTATACAGAAGTATACCTAAAAGTCAGTAACTCAGAAAAAAATAGGTAGAGTCATAACAGACTCTTATTACGAAAGTTAAGGTTCTGTCACTCCTGCAAGAATACAGGGCCAGGGGAAGGATATCAAACCGGTGCTAGGGACCGTCTTGAGCTTACCATAAGGTTTGTGCAAATTTTATTGTTTAAGACTGCATGGCAATTTCAAAATAAAACAAAACAATAAATATATTGTTGTGTTGCTTGGTTTTACCATTTAGTCACAGAGGCTGTCTCCTGTCCATTTAATAAATATTCTTTCATTGTTTCTCATGTTAAACACCTCCTCGAATAATGTCGTCTGTAAAGTCACAAGACCGGCAAGATGTCCCCTATAGTAATCAAGGTCGAATAAGACTTATAATTTAATTTAAAGATTTAACATATTGGGAAATATTTTAATTTCTGTCTATTTGATCCCGTACAGCCAATAGAATCGGTAAGATAATCAGAAAATCTCTTGACGTATTACTACAAGCTTTCACCTAGAGGAATCTAAGGAAAAATATCCCATCGAAATGCGATGAAAAATGAAAATTTTAGGTAACCTGCACATTTGCAACTTTGTCAGTTTTTGGCCCCGTTTAGGTCCGAAAGTAAGAAATTTATCAAAAATCTAATAGTTAAGCGTTATGTAAATTTTCAAAAGGGAATCCACTGACAAAACTGCATCAAAATTGAACTAGAAATAAGAAAATAAAATTGTAGATATCAGCCCTTCCTTGGTCCCATTTATCTCATGAATGGTTTATGTGGCGTGTAATCCGTAGGCATACTACTGATTGGAAATTTGCTCATGAGCACTGTGAAAGTATCCGCTTCAATATGCAGTGAATAATAAAAATTCTACAGCAAAATATGTGGGAACACACAGTTGTTCCCTTTTTTTGCCTCTTTTTTAAAAATGGGAGGGACCTAAAAATAAAAAAAACAATCGCAGCATTCCCTTTTTTGCCAAAACATGTTAAAATTTAGTAAGGATTGATCAACCGGAATTGAAGTTATTGACAAAAAACAAAAGTTTTACAAACAACCAAATCGACGACGACAGCGCCATACCATGATACGATCTCATTTTTTAGCAGTCGTATAATAAATAACTAAATACCGAAGTAACTTTGAATTTATTTCTGCATATGTGCATTTCGACAACGCACGTCTCTTCAGTGCAGATAAGCCTGTCATCTGAATATAAAAAGAACAAATAAATTGATTGATTGATTAGTTAGAGTTTAACGTCCAATGAGCAATATTTCAGCTATATCAGGGCGAGGACAAGCTGATCAATTCAAAAATTTATTAGTCAAAGAAGAAAGAAAGGAGGAATGGACAACGGGGGCAAAGACTTTGGATTGTCACTGGAAAAGGGGAGAATTGGGTAGGATTCTCGGAGATCATTCCCCATTTGTATATCGACTGCACTTGCAATTTATAGGGCAAACGAACCACTTAACGAATACACAATAGAATAAGGGCGGGGATTATTCCTCCATTTATTAACTTGAGCCCTCAACATTCAAATAGGGAATTTAGTTAGATATCTGTTGCGGATGTAGGTTCTTAAGCCTCTATAATTTGGAAAAGCATCAGAGTCTGCTGCACTGCTGGTTAACAATGTTGAGAGACTTCATCCTTCAGATGAGGTGACCGCTGTAAATTAATTAAATTCATAGACAAAACACTCCAACATAATGTTCAAAGGTGAAAATGGGCAAGATGTCCTATACTCATCGAAATTTTCTTTCGTCAATTTTTGTAATCCTCTAAATTGCAAGTGCATTCTCGTTACATGTGGGAAAGTATCTTTTGGAAACGAGTCTCTGAAGACGGAAGAATTACGAAAATATTGGATATCTATTGCTACCTTGGAGAAGTAATGATGTTAGATCGAAACCCCATAGTTTGGAAAGACTTCAAAGCTGCTGACAGATCGCAAGAAAATCAACAGTATGTGTTTAGAACTCCTACACACCATTCAAGGAAGATTAAGTAAAATTTAAATCAATAGTTTACAAGATGATCAAACCTTGTTCCTTCCACGGGGAATTTAGTTATGTTATAGTTTTTGGAAGAGGGATACTACTAGATGAAAAACAACAATAAAAAGCTTGTCTCATTTCTTGGTTTTATCGTGTATTTTGTAGAGACTTTGATTGATTGAATATTGTTTAACGTCTACTGAGCAATATTCAGCTATATCAAGACGAGAATAAGTTTGTTAATAAATAATCACTTTGGGGTATGGAAAGGGTCATGGGGCGGGAAATTCTGACTGCCACTGGAAAAGAAGGGTGAAATCGAAAGGGGCGGGGAATTCGACCACTCAAAAGAGCTTGCTACAAGGGTTATTTAACGTGCAGGAAGCGTGACATTTCTTCCAACAGGTGGACCTGAATTAACATCCCATCCGAAAGATGGGTTGTGTATTTATTAATCCCGCAAAACCACGGAATGGGTCCTATTTCTATATCCCCGAGTTTTGCCATAACATGTTAAAATTTAGTAAGGATTGATCAACCGGAATTGAGGTTATTGATAAAAAAACAA